>JASCZW010005693.1:0-176325 GCA_034211315.2 Aedes japonicus
TGTTCCTTTAACTACTATATAATGGGGATTCCTGGGGGGTAGCCTAAGGCAGTCGAAGGATTTGTTGACTGGACAAGGGTTCGTGGAGTCGCCAGTCCCTTGTCATGCGAAGACACGCGGCCTTCTGGCCGTAGTCTTCCGAAGGTCCTCACTGAGATCGGCTGACCCTGCTACAAGAAGCCATCACGTAGGCTATTCTCTCAGAACAACCTGCTGAGAATAGTCCTGCAGCCATAGGTAATCCTTGCACTGATGGTGGGTTCTTATTACACATCATCATCATCATCATCATCATCCCTTGATTTTGTTTCCTGCAATCAATGCACTACGCAGACATCACCTACAAGTATGCAACCAACATTACCTACCATAGTAGCATGTGACTTGGCCTGTCAAAATCAAGTTGCTACTACTAATTATGATGCTTGAGTATAATAACATCAAAACATCGTTATAGGGTCTCCGTTCAACAACGTTTGGATTCACAATTACAGATCAAATTCCTCTAATTAGACTATAACACTATTATTTCTATTGAATTTTGAGCACTTAAAGAGGTATTATCAAAATTAGGGTATCTAATCCTAGTTTATTGTAAAAAGTTTGAAGCTTAAACTTTTTTTTCAATAATCATTTAAATAGATATGAAAATTATAATTACGTTACTAAGCTTAATATTTGTTTTTGTAGTCAAAGGAACGTATAATAGTCCTTATTACATTTTATGTCTTGTGAAAAATGACAATACTCGGGTTGCGCCACCGAGGATGAGCTTGGAATAAAGAAAACATGGTTAGTCTTCATTTATGTGAATTCTCATTTTCTATTTTATGTTCTATAGTTTGAATTGGTTAGGACTAGGGTTCTGATGCATGGTCAGTATCGGAGTTATTGTTTGTTTTGTTGCAATGAATCCGGTTTTGACTGATAAAGGGGCGCGCCTTTGAAGAGTGCTATCGCTCACAAAGGATTTAAACAGCGGAAACTTTCAATTAAACCTGATTCATTGCCAACAAACAAACAATGACAATTGTAACAACACCAAATACTTCATCATTTCTCAATAGTGATGAAGTAACTCGACGTGCACTAAACAAAGGATACGGGATATACAACAATAGATCAAATTACTGGTCACAGTGGTTTATGTCCCGAACAGAGAAAAAAAAAGCTTCAAATTTCATCTTTACATAATGTTTAAAATTATTTAAAAAAAATGGATTTTTAATTAATACTTATCATTGCAAATAAATAAAAAAAAAATATTTGATTTTCAATTCACACAAGTAAGCACATGTAAAATATAATAACAATAAAAATGATAAGAAAGAAAAAAACATAATGTGTTACACATAAAAAGTGACTTGAGATATTCAATTTCATTTTATATAGATGAAAAAATAAATTTACATTATATAATAAGTACTTAATATAAAAACTTGAATCAAAAATTTAAATTTTAAATTTGGCAAAAAAATAAACATATTTTAAATGTTGTGGTTGTGAAATTCATTCGTTTAATTATTTAATTATAATGTTTTACTAAATAAATGGAATAATCTTTCATAAACTAAATTCAATTAATAAATTTTTATAATTTATCCTTTCTAGATTGAAAAATAAACCAGCTAATGTTAATTTAAAAATGTTAAAGCTTTACAAAATCTTCTGGACAGGACTAGGGGCGGAACACATTTTAATCCAGATTCAAGATGATCGGAAAATACCACGCTAGGGAATCAATATTAGAAAAATCTTAAATCTGAATCGATCAACTTGTATCGCGCTTGATCATGTTGCAGTGAATCTCTAAAATCTTTATCAATCTTCTGTCTATCTTTCAAGCGTCCGCACATCATGCAAAAGCAAAACAAGAAAATCCTGCACCTGATATAAAAAAAGCATTTTTTTCGGTATGAATTAATTTATTTAAATAAAATATAACATTATATTTTTTTGTTAATTTTTAAAGTAGCAGCTTATCGACTGTTACTTGGTGGTGTTAAAACAATTTCCTCACCTTTCAGTCTTTTTGAGTAAAGAAAACCGATAATTATCTATTTTCCGCCGTTTCGGTGTATTATTTTTCGAAATATAATAAGCCGAAACGTCGTAAAATAAAAAAATATCTGTTTTCATAATTCAAAAAGACTTAAAGCCAACGAAATCATCTTAATTTCTATACTATATAAAAAATGTTTTGATTTGTACAAAAATTTTGCCTATTTATTTTTCACATTTGAAACATAGAAATTGGTCTAAAATACTTTTTAATATTCTGAAAAAACTAATTCCTTAATTCAATCTTATAAATAATTAAACGAAAAAAATTATGTATTATTGATTTTTTTGTGTTCCAATATATGTGATAATCTAATATATAATATATAATAATATAATATAATATAATAAATATTTACAAATAAATTAAATAAAAATTATCGAACTGCATTTAAAAAACACTCAACTCCTAAATTCAATATGAATGTATTTAAAAATAATAGAGAAAACAAAATATAACTGATGAAACATTTTATAATATTCATTCAATATAAATAACTACAATTTGAAATAATAATTTTAAAAAATATGTTTAAATTATTCCTTTCCTTTTCACATTTGAATAAAATAAATTCAATAAATCCTAAATTTAATATTTAATTTCGTTTGAAATATATGTTTTCCTAAAAATAATATTATTGTTAAATTTATTGAAAATACAAAAGACATAAAAAATAACTCTAATATGTTTTTTATATAAAAAGTGCATCGTAAAGTATTACACGACATTCAAGCAGTAATTACTCTAAAATGGCATAAGTTTTTTAATTGTGTTTTACGGTGACATGTATATTCACATGTCAATAACAGTTGTGCAATTGATTGGTTTCGATATAGTGGATCGTTTCAAAGATGAATCGAATTGATCGATCTGAGAGACATCGCTCGAAAAGGCACAACAATTGCAAAGTGACACATTTGGTGCATCAAGAAAAGGCTAGTGAGACCTTCCGGAAGTTTCCTGATCCGGCAGGAAACCGGGTCTCAGCCAGCCCTACCGAGAAAGTGGCTGAGTACATAAGAAAAATCCCATTGGCGTTGACGCGGGATTTGGCCAAGCAATTCAACACCAGCATCGGGATGAATCAACGGATAAATCCTTGAAAACGTACAAGAAACAGAAGATGACAAAATATTCCCTGGAGCAGCAAGCTTGGCCCAAAACAAAAGCGCGAAAACCGTATGACGGATTCTGTAGAACAAAACGTCAAATCCAAAGTCAAGCAATTTACAGAAACTAAGATTTTTATTAATGTAAACAGTGAATTGCAAAAAAAGGTTAACATATGGTAACATAAGTTAAAATATGATTTTTTCACCATTTTATTCCACCATCAATGTTGATAACTTCTTTCCGATACACTCCTTACCAGTCTTGATAAAAGTCATGCTCATTAGATTCAAAAGCGTGGATTTTCAGGCAACATAACATTGACTACCTATAAGTTCCATGCGAAAATCAAATGATAACTCATGACAACAAACGTTATCAGAAGAATGAACGTTCAATTTTCAAAATGCTTTGATATTATTTATGTAAACAAGTTCATTTTCAAAACGAATTTCTAAATGTCAGAAATGAAACTCAATCAACTACAATGAATATCAATTACCCGTGGGGATTGGAAAAATATGCAAGGGCAGCCCAGTCCAGGGTATTCTTGAACAACATCTATTCCTCTCGGACGATGATGGCGGCCCTGGTTATTACATGTTTGTATTAGGATTAAAAATCACTTAATAATAAAAAATCATCACATGAGATGATATTCAGATTTCATCAAATGAAATTCATGCTTACCGATTGATAATCAAACCAACAGTGACAGCAGATTTTTGACCCGTACTTAGAGCCGACTTCATTCATAGCAGCAAACAAAATTCAGTAGGCATAGAAGTGACAGCGGTAATCATGACAACCGAGAAAGTAAACATCATCATTACACTGGGATAAAATCATTTTCACTTCTCATGAATATTTTATGAAAATCCAAGGCACTGCTCTTTACATAGTGAATTCCTACATTATTTAAAAAAAATAGAATTTAACTGGTTTTTTTAAATTATGAATACCTACTTGTAACTATGAATATGAATACTTGTCAAAACCGTATGATTGTACTAAATCTATACATGATATACACTCAGTCGCAAAAAAAACCCGAGCAAAATTTTGCTTCCAAAAAACGCGTTGTTCAACCTTCTGTCACTTTGTCAATTATCAATATTTTTGGCTGAAAATTTCACAACAAAAAAACGTATAAAATTATTTTTTATGAATTTGAATTTATCATAACATATGTGAAAAAAGTCATTTTTGGACATAGTAATTTCAAAAATCCGTTTTTCTGTGAAAAATTTAGGTAGCGTATTAAAAATTTGTCCTTCGTGGACAAAATTTGAATTGTTTCCATCAAGTGGTTTGGACTACAGCTGACGTCAAAGTTGAGGCACCAACATGAGTATTTCCCCTTTTCACCCGATATTGACCTTGCTGAAATATCGGTGCAAAAAAAAGCCGAGGTAAATTCATCTTATTGATACACATGATTTGTTACGCGTGAAATATCCCGAACAACTAATGTAACCCACGAAGAACTTTAATTAATGGCATTCAGTATGAATTGGTGAAAAGTAATAATTGATATTATATGGTTAGGTATGATGAAATATAATAATTCAATAATATTGGAGAATAATTCAATCAGAGTAGTCCGTACAATTTTTTATATCAAAGATGACACAGCAATAAACAATTATTCAGATAAGTAAATAGATAGCATTTTCTCCACACAAATATTCCTTATCCTCTCAGGGTAACAAGGACTGTTTCTGCTTCAATATCTGGCTCACGAAGTTCAGATCATCCGATGATAGGTGCAAAAAAACTGGTGCTTGAATCCGATGATAGGTGCAAAAAACTGTTCATTTCCGGTTTTCAAGCTTAGGTAGATATTTAAAAACATACTGCCAATTTTTTTTCAGAAAATATAAGCGCAAATGATAACGACCGGTTGGTCTAAGGCACCTATTAAATATGCCCCACTTACTCTAAAGAATAGAATCAAAGGCTAGCTCCAATCATTTGGATATAACAAGTCAGAATAATATTGTTTTTACGTGAATATGATGACAATTTTTCTTATAGTGGTTCGAAAATAAATCAAAATAAAATATTGATGCGATTTTTTCGTGGTTAGATTTTGCTGTGTACCATCAGCAATACCTTGTATCGACTTAATTTATTTCGTAATATCAAACATAAGGAAGACAAAGACTTTAATGCCCTGCTGTTTGATATCAGCTTAGATTCTAGATAAGGAAGCTGCATAAACCACAGATGAAGTCATTCTAACGGTGGTCTATGGATTTTAAAATTGGACTTATCAATATCCCATAAATCTCTTGTTCTGCATTTTTCAGACAATATATTGATTGGAAGTTCGCCAAAAATTGACTTTTTTTGTAGTTTTACGTATGGCCTTAATTTGCATCTAATTCCCCCTTAGTTCACCACTCGCTAACTCACACGTACCTTATTTGATATCCCATTAATAATCTCGGTGCTGTTACCGAGCACAGACAAAAATTTGGATTTTATTGCACTCGGAGTTTTCCCCATGAATGACTTCAGCTTGGTAGCTCGGGCGTCCACTGTGACTGCTCCATTGAGTGAACCGGACGCTTCGCCACTGGTCAGGTCATTCGGCTGACTAGCTCGGTCCTTTGCCTTGGTGGCCATCGTCGAAGCAAACGCTGCAATATCCATTATCCGTTAGTAACTGCAGTACACTACAATGGATGGATTCCACTTGTGGACTGCAATCGCAGGATCAAGGATCAAGGGGGTTAAAAATAGAAAATGATTCTCGCCACTTGCACTGTACACGATTTTTCTCCTATTGTGTTGAGGTATCAATTTGCTAAAACACTTGGTTACATCGCTGAACATACAGTAGAATAGTTTCCACCTTCTCACTATCCTCTCTCACGCTGTCCGTTCTTGACTGCCACAGGGGAAACTAAATTTATGTAATCCTCTCAAGGCTCACATTGAATCAATTTCTCATAGCTTTTCATCACACTTTGTCACTTGTTTTTTCCAACACCACGCGTTTTTTTCGCTTATTGCTCTGATGACTTATTGATCTGATTATTGATATATTCAAATTGCTTAGAAAACACCGAAATCACCACCGTCGGGAGAAGTGACCGTATAAAAATTGAAGCATTTAAAATAAGTTAAAACACCAAACTTTGCTCCTTCTCAGAACCTACACCTAAAACCACAGTAAAACAAGGCATCTAACCTACGGGAGTGCTACTGAAAAACTGATCCAATGCGACGTTTTCCTTCGTGCTGCACCGAACGATAACCGGTTCAGGGTGATACGGACGTACCTTCTATAGGAAGTTTTCACCTAAACTGGAATTATTATGGATAAATATGTTCTGTACCACCAATACACAACGATACTGCAGGGTAGAGGTGCAAACCGAGGAAGGAAAATTTTCTTGGTGGGTTTTAGAGTAGTCATATAGTTACATAGTTTTGAATTATGAATATGAGCAATGGGTTTGTTCTAGTGACGCAGCGTGAATAAAGCTGTTTAATAAAACATGTACTATCAAAATTTGATATAATCGTAAGACAGCATCGGCACTATTCCCTCCCAATCCCCTTTTTTCTGTTCCTGATGAAGTGAAATTAACCATTTGTGTTTTTGTGGACATAACTTCATTAATTAATTGTGACCTATTACAACGATTTAACTCCTTTAATTCAATCGTTTAATATGAAGTAGGGTAGGGACCGGCTTAAACACCCCGGGACCCTATTCTAAGCACGAGGTTAAAGTTAACCTAAAACGTTCATTTTTTGCAGTATGGTTCTTCACTACATGGAGCATCATACTGCCAAATATGCGCGTTATAGGTTAACATTAACCCCGTGCTTGGAATAGGGTCCCGGGGTGCTTAAGCCGTTTTCAACCCTATGTGGAATGAACACTCATTCTTAAATAAGTCATAAAAATCTGAATCATGGCATCTGAAATCAATTAAAAGTAGCCGAGACGGAATAAGCTAAATTCGCGCATAGACCATAACAAGTGCTAAACCACCAATTCAAAGTATCATCTCAACTGTTAGCCGAATGGACACGCCGCAAACACGATTATTAGGGTCTGCACTTCATGCAAATCATGTTTCAAACTTCTTACTGAGAAACTGGCTTGATTGGCGCTTTGCTCTGCATCAGAAATTCGGAAAAACTGAGTGAAAACCGCATCTACAGGAGGTGTTTCTAATACCACAACATACCTCGAATCGGTTCACTCATACCAACGCAAAACGTGTTTGCATTCGCTGTTGACATTGCATTATGTTTTCAACTGTCAATTCTACCACCCACCCAGAAGCCGGTGGGTGATGTGGGTGAACATTTTCCTTCACTCATACACATCACCTTTCTACACATTGCCATTGTCGAAAGGCGTGGGAAGTACGACCAAAACAAAAACAACAAATCGTAAAGACGGTGATAGCTAAAGCTATGGAAACGACGATAAAAAGGAATGCTCTACCTTGGCATACAGGCTGTCGTCACCCGCCGCACTTGGAAGGTCGATGTTGAAATAGATTGCATGTAAATATCAACAGCGAACCACCACGTGGTTGCGATTCCTTCGCTGACAAACATGGCTTCTGCGCCATGGTTACCGATTAGTACTGGCGGTATCACTCTGCTTCTTCATACTCATTTCTGTTTTTAAATCAAACGAAAGAATAAGAATTTGCCCCTGCAGGCAACTGATTGGTGGTGTGCTGTTTATTGGATATTACATGCTGTTCTCGGAATTTTTAATTTCTTATGAGGTTGAAAAACAATTATCATACCTATTCGCATAAAAGCCAGATTGGATATCATGTTATTTGATAGATTGTTTTAATTTCATAAGAATTTGACTTCTTATTGAATTATACATACAGAAAGGAATGTCACATGTTCTACCGTAGAAAAACTTTCCATTTTCTTTCATAGAATTTTCAGGTCTGTTTCATGAAAGATTGCTGACAATTTTCGTTTTTAACGGTTGCATTGGTTTTGAACTGAACAAGGCAAACTGTTACGCGTCTGTTAAAATTCATTATTTATTTCTCTGTGCGATATTTACTTTCTGGAACCAAAATACTATTTTGATCAAATTGCTCCCGGAATTTATTCAATAAATTACAAATACAAGATTATACATCAAAAACGATATTGTCCCTTTCAAAGCACTCCCCATCGACAACAATGCATTTATGCCAACGCTTGATCCAGTTCTCGGAACAATTTTAATATTCGGTTTGCGGCCATCAGAGCCATCTTCGATTTTTCCATGATCTCAACTCGGGTGCTGAAACGCATTCCGGTTTCTTGAGTCGACCGAATAGGAAAAAGTCGCAGGGAATTCACCTGATTTGGCGAATTCGATGTTCGCTGAATGGTAATCGGCCTTGGAATTCATGTCTTTCGTTACGTTAACACGGTCCTTTTCATGCATGAAATTCAGATTTTTCAACACCAGTGTTGCAGCCACACGTCTAAGGTCCAAATCTTTAACCAAAATGTCTTAAACGGATCCAAAAGCAAATTTCAACTTCTCTGTCATCTCTCTAATGGTCAATTTGCGGTCTACGGTCATCCATTCCTTGATTTTGTTGAAGTTTTCATCGGATTGCGATGTCGACGACCTACCACTTCTCTCATCCTCGTTCACGGACTCTTCTAAAACGTTCGCGCTACTTCCATTTATCAGCAATTTCTGATATTTGGTAGGCAGCTTCGTAAATATCTTTCCTTTTTAGGAAAATTTCTGAATATTGAATAATAAAACACGAATGATAAACAGAACAATATATCGATTGAAGTAATAACTCACTATTAGAAGCTGAATTCATTTTGGCTATGAATGTTTGACTTGAAGCAGGTAATGAGAATTAAAATTTCATAACAGACTATAAAATGGTTTTTAAACTGCAAACGAAAGCCAATATTTATGCTGTCAAAATGTCACAGTCACCGGCGTCGTTAGTCAGTCATATTAATGAGTCGTTAGGTGGGGTCCACGTGGTGGAATCGTTTCCCTGGGGTCGGTGATTGTCACCATGTGAGGAAATAGGCCAACTGAAAAAAAAATGTCACAGTGAAAAAAAGAAGCAACATATTCAGTCCGAATGAAAAAAATCTGTTGGGTATGTTGGGTAAAGCAGAAGTCGTACGCCAAAAATAAACCCAAAAGGAGCGGGAGATAGTTTCTCTCCCATGTAGGGCATTTGAGAGTACAAATAGACAGTTCGTTAGAACTATTAAAAAAAAAAGCTATCGGTAGTATATGAGCACGATCAAGTGCACAAACTTTTACCAGTCAAGGTGGTGCATTTGATCATGCCTTGACCTACCCCGCATGGGGATGCTTGGTAAAAGTTTGTGTTCCTGTTTCGAACTACTACCTCACAATGCCCTCCGCTCAATTTCCAACTACTTCTATTCAATTTTCACAGCCTGCCGTGAGCTAACGGAACTATCAATACTTTCTCTTAACAACTTTGTTTTACCAAAAAAAATGCTGTCTACTCCTAGAGCCTCATGGTGATGAGAAATTATTTCCTTCTCAAAACAACATCATCGAAAAAAATCTGTTGAAATTCATAAACTTTGCATTATGTTTTGAGTTTTGAGTTTGACTGTTAAGAATGCTTATTACTACTTTCGAAAACTTCGATACACTGCAAGATTTGTTTCTAAACTGAACCAGTGCCGTATTTATCGGTATTTATATGTAAGTGTGACTGGTTATAATGTCGTAAGAGTGCTTCCTGAGCATCACATCTTCATGCTTTTATGTTGAGTAAGCTTCTAAATGACCAAATTTAGTCACGTAAAAGTATTTTCGACCGTTATAAAACTTGTTGCTTGGGTTGCTTGAGTAAAATATAACAGCGCGAGTTCAGCTTAAAATTACATTTTCAGAATTCAACAAATATGAGGCCTTGGCGCATAACGCCAATATGATTTTCAAAAACTAGATATAATTCTGTATTCAATAGAGTAGAAGTGGTTCATTTACCAGCTTTCAGTGATAAGTAGACTGAAAAAATATTTCACTTAGCTACTACTGGAAACACATATAGATATTTTCCAATACTAAAATATTTTTTTTCCTTTATTATCGAGATTTTCAGCCCTGGGCTGGTTCATCTCCCGTCGAAGTCACTCAAATACCTTTTGGGTATTTTCGTAACTTGTTCGGGGGTGAGATTCGAACTCGTGGCGTGAGAGGTTTGGATGTTAACCACTACGCCGGGGTCGCCCCCACTAAAATAATTGATGCCTGAACATCACATAGAAAAAGCATTCCTACTTGACTAATCATTTACATTTTCCTTGATAAATAAGATTCACTTGAATTTGCGAAGCATTTTCCGCTTCCTAAATCACATGAAAGTTAAATAAATTTCTGGTGGCTTTTTTCCACTGATTATGTGATTTTTATTTGCGTGTAGATAACACCTTGAAAGTTAAAATAATGTTTAGAAAAACATTTAAATACCTCAATTATAATGTTTGAAATTGGAAATATTCTTCTTACCAACACGCAACCCTGCGACCTTAGGAGCGGACAGCAATTTCTACTTGAACCAAAGTTGTGCAGCGAAGGATTGATAGGTCGAATAGCTTTCGGCAGGTTGTAAAAGAGAATAGAAGTAGGTAGTTAAGCAGTATGGATTCCCCATAAACATTGCACACTGCAAATATTCTGTAACTTTTTTACCGTATGAATAAAAAAAAACCTGAAAATGTGTTCGTATCTTGTTCATAGTGCATTGTTTACATCTGTCAAGTATCAAACTTATTCGAACAGTAGTTTCAGTCATGTCGTCGAAACAAGAAATTGCCGGTGAGAAAAAAATGTGCCTTTACAATCAAAAACCAGCTAAAAAACTTGAAATTACAAAAACAACTGTGATCAGAACCTTCAAGGAGCGTCTGAAACCCCAGAAGTAAGAGAGAGTGGTCGTAAAAGTAGTCCAATGGACAGTATAATCCCCAGGAAAGCGGTGCAACAGTGCAAGAACGATCCAAACACGTCAATTTGGAAAAAAAATTACTAGAAAGTCCAAAGTGTCAGTCGTTTTTGTAAAGAAAGCCATGAAGCGTGCTGGGTTACATGTTAACAAGGAGCAAAAGGTCCCAAACCGGAATGAAAAGCAAACCATCACTACGAAAACACACGCCCGAAAATCTTACACGACGTTGCTCACCAAATCCGGTTGCATCATGATGGATGACGAAACTTACGTCAAGGCCCACTTTCGTCAACTTCCTTTGCAAGAGTATTTCGTTGCCAAGTCAAAGTTCTATGTTCCGGAGGATGTTCTAAAGAAGAAATTATCGACACTTGCAAAGAAATTTCGATTTACACGCAAGAGTGACTTAAGAAGCGTCTCTTGTCATTCATAACGAAGCATTAAGGATTAATTTTGTTTTGACCTGATCCAGCACCCTGCCACTACACTCAAAACTTATTGGATTGGTACCAAGCCAACGGAGTCAATTTTGTGCCAAAAGTACCCACTAAATTAATCGGAACTTCACCCAATTGAAAAACTACTAGGTACAGCCCCATTGGGTTGTTCGGATATATGACGTAGGACTACGCAACTTAACCGTTCAGATTGTACAATAAAATATTATTTGTGTAACCAATAAAGCTACTGTTAAAATTGTAGACCATATGCTATGACGGACATATGCAAATAGTAAGCAATCAAATCAATTTGCATTTAAATCTAATGATTCATGTATATAGGATGAATATAGGAACCATAGGATTGATAAGGAAACACTTGAGGAATTCTAAGTGAAAGGATTTAAAGTGGAGATACAAGCACTCAAAGGCAGCGTTCTCTAAAATGGCTGAATGATAGTCATTTCTCAGATAGATAATAGTACGTATGAAGAGGAAAAGCCTACGTGATTTATGAATAGCCCCTAAGTGATTCCGACAGTAAAGGAGTTCTTGACCATTACTTGTCCAATTCTAATGCACATTACTTTTGAGCTCCATACTAGCCTTTAGATGGGGTAACTTGCAACAGTGAACAGAACTTTAAAAGTTAGGTTAAAGATCATAATTTCTTTCCATGACTGGCAGCCAAGATCTGTTTTAGCAAGCTTTAAGGAAAGTGGAGAACTCTGACTAAACCCTTCGATCCGGATTCAGAGCAACGGATATTTATCCTTTGAATCCCAATGCGGCTAGTGCGAAAATTCAGGGTAGCAGTGAACCTAACGCTGAGAAATCTGACGATTCCTGGTCCAAAGCATTCATGGATGTATTGAAGGAAAATCTACCCGTAAATGCTCCTGCTCCTCAGAAACGAAGAAAAATCAGGGTCGAATTTGGGCAAGCTGTAGCAGATCTTCTGACTCAGAGAGGACAAAACACTAATAACGTGAACTCAGCCCACAGAGTGATACTTAGAGCTGATAAATTCCGAATTCTGAGAGGAAATCAAAGAAATTATTGTAATTGTTGAACATTTACTTTGTCAAAAAAAACATGTGAAAATTGAGTTTCAAATTTTTATCACTCATCTTGTTTTTTTTTAAATGCATGTTAACCATGTTCAAAACTCTTACCCCACAACGATATAACGTGGGTTATTTATGCGTATAATTTTATAATTGTAGTGTTTGAATTAAAATTTGCAAGTAAGATTAGACAATTGTTTCTAGAGCTCAAAACTCGCCCATTTAAAAAAAAAATCATTGAATTTAAAAAAAAACTGCTATATGCAAGTTACTTCGCGGATGAGTTACTTGCAACAAGCATATTTTTTTTTTTCTACAGCATAAATTCATAACATATTTTTTTCTCATTTTGTTCTATCCCAGATCTTTCTATACAAATACTCATTTTGATTGGGTTACAGACGTGTTGTAACAAGTTGAAAAGTATTGCAAGTTACCCCGTTTATTGGTAATCGATTAGTCTGAAATTTGTTTCTTATTAGTGATATATTTATTAATTAATTATTGTGAAAAAACATTCAGAAAACAAAAAGGTACAAAAGCAACCTCAATTGTCAGAAAGGACGATTTCATGCTTCACGATTGCTATTTTACAACATTTTTAGGACTATTTAGGTGTTGATGGTGTGTATGCTAAGCCGGATTCCTGGAAAATCCCATAATCGCTCAAGCTTTTCTCAACAATAACTGAGTACGTTCTTTTCCTTCACCCAAAGAAAATCATCCCGCGGACGGAAAACTGAACGAAACCACTTTTGTCACATTTTCCTTCTAACAGGCCGAGGCAGCAGAGATGACGGCAACTTGACGACGATCGCGATCAGTCAGTTTCGAGACGTCTGGGCGTGCGAACCTCGTTCGATTGCGGTCACACGGGATTATATAAAATTTCTGAGGAAATTGTTGGAAAATTCACCGGTTTCTCTCCGCTAACCAATAGTGCATTGTTCAACAATAACCCCCAACGTGTTTTTCACACTGGAAAGTGCCGAAACAGCGTTAAAAACCTGATAAGAAAAAATCTTTTCGCAACCATAGGCCAAGAAGAGAAAAGTTATTTTTATTAATATAGTGCTCCCGGGGATGTACTGCGGGTTTATAAGATGAGTGTAAGTGTGTGTATAGGTTTATATAAATAGATTGCCGATTTTCACCAAAAGATATTGGTTTAAAGCAAAATGCCAGTGGGAAACGCAGCCGAGAAGTGTACGCTTTTACGCAAATCCTGTGGATTCTGGAAATCAGCTTCTAACCGTTGATTTTCTCTGATGAGTGGTTTTATATCTTGTGCGCTTGTGAATGTATTTTGGGCGAACAGATCAGTCTGCTGCAATTCGTGAAGAATGCGGAAAATTTACGATATAAAATTCTTCTGGCTGGGAAAACATGTGAACGCAACGAAACGTGGTGGTCAAAGTTTCGATCTTGAAGACGCAATAGAATAAATTCAATCAGGCATTAGCTGTTAGCTGAACAAATATTGCATAATATTTAAAAAGAGAAAACTTTCACAATTGCAAAGGTGTAGTAAACTTCTCTTAAGAAAAAGTAAATACTCGGAGAAGAACATGAAGAAAATTCACACATGCCATTTTCATCAGGGTACGGACCATTGCCGGTTCCAATATGTGTTAGTGAATATTTGTGAAAAACGACTCGACAATCACAAATTGAGTGGACGCTGATCATGTGAAAATGAAGAAGAGAAAATAAAGCTTTAAGAAGTGATGACAAATGTTAAGGTATAATATCTGTGCCGTCATTAGAGACAGAACCCGACGACGCAACAGTGGTCCTAAGATAGATCGGCGGTTTCTCTAACGCAGACTTTGTGAACTTCTGAAAGTGAAAGGTTTAGTTCAAACGAAACATAGAGAACAAGTTATGCGTGAATAGCCTGCAAATACAATGCACGACTGCAGGATCACTGCAAGATACTCAAATAGCTATATTTAGGTAGTGAGTTTTGGAAACTCACGTGTGCTGATCATGGTTGAACCAATCCACAAGACATGTTGAAATCTAAATAAAGATAAAGTTTAGAACTAGAAACTGCACGTTAAATCAAATACATTAAGCACGTTTTTGTACAATATATTCACTCGACTTTTTCAACATGTGTTAAGGGTAACGGCGCACTTGAAGATATTTACGTGATTTTCGTAATAGAAGCTTTTTTTACACATGGTATGGGGGCCTCACAGCGAAATGGGTAAACATGTCGGTTTCGATTTCAGTTGATATAGTTGAATGTCATTTTGGGTGGGAAATTCGATCGACTGCCCCTGAGCATTTGTAATGAAAGCACTCAATTACAAATCGTGAAAGTACTACATAGAAGACCAATTTGAGCGAAGAAGATGAGTCCTATGACTATCACTGTAACTCATTAAATAATTGAGCATTACATGACTTTCAACAAGCTAACTTAGGTAGCCCCACTAGTTGGACATGCGCTTTAGATAGACGATCGTTATCATGCACCTCCAAAAAATTTAAAAACTTACTTTTTCAAAATGCGAACTTTCGAGAGACATGGGTTTTTAGTCTCTTTTTTTTAAATATAAATTTTAACATTTTGTCAGCAACTGAACCCAAGTAACACCAGAAACATTTTCTCTTCCATAAGAATATAAGAACTTTGTTGTATAGAAGTGGTGAGGATGAAAAAACAAACATGTCTGGTCTTAAAAAAGTTTTGAGGATGTTTTTTCCAAACATATTCGATTAAAACGTGAAACAGAATTACATTTTTGTTCTATTTTTGTTCTATTTTTGTTTGATAACCTTAAATTTTACTTCTAGAAAATACTTCTTCAAACATAAACAAACTTTGAGTTACTTTTGTTATTTGAGTTAATCATGTTGCTATGATGTTTTTTTTTCAGGCATATATGAAATTGTTTGGAACATTTTTGTTTTTCCCTTGAGGAAAGTCCATGATAAACATAAAAAATGAACCTAAATTTCCGTTCCTCAAAACATTTCATGAAACACAAACTTTGTATTAAAGTTGTAATATCAATGCTACGTAATCCATCATGTTTTTTTATGGAAAATTTGAAGAATGTTTTGAACATGTTATGTTTGTTCGCTTATTGCCCTATTTTGCTTAGTTCAAACTGTGACTTGTTGATCATTTAAAAAAAAATGAAGATGAACGCAATCGACGCACACGTTATTTTTTAACTTCTTCCTTTTGAGTCCAAAATCACTCAGTAGGGCCAAAAGGGCCGGTGGTAATAAGGCCTGTACTCGCGAATGCACCAGACAAAAGTGTTCGCCAAAAATTTATTTTAAGTCGGATTTTCTTGAAACATTCAGGTAATAAATAAATACATATTGATTATCTTTTAGTATAATTACTTAATTCAATTTCCTTTCCATCGCTGAAAGCCCGCACCCTTGAGATTTCCCTCGTTACATTTTGTGCAATGGTGGAGCCGACCTTTTTGGTCACTTTCATTCATTCTTTCTTCAACTCGAGCTCGTTCTTAAACACAATGGACGATTTTCGAACTTTGGCCTTCATTATGGCCCAAAATCCTTCCACCGGATGAATCTCTGGTGAATTTGGAGGGTTGGTGGTTTTTGGTACAAAAACAACGTTATTGTCTCTGTACCAATTCAACGTCGATCTCGCCTTATGTCATGATGCCAGGTCCGGCCAAAATAATGTCTCGCCTCGGTGCGGTAAATTTCGCTGTTGATGGTACCTGTCGTGATGTACGGTTTACTCAGTTTACCGTATTGGCATATGGCCTGCCAGAGCAAGTATTTTTGGCGAATTTGTCCATTTTCTTCTTCCTTATGTCTTCCGGAACATCAAACCGTGATTTGGCAACGCAGAACTCCAGCCCCGGTATCTGCGTTGCGTCTGCCTTGATGTAGGTTTCGTCGTCCATAACCACACACAACGGTTTCGTTAACCACTCTCGATACAGCTTCCTTGCGTGGGATTTGGCCGCCGTGTTTTGTTGATCACGCCGGTTCGGTGCCTTGCGGACCTTGAACACGAAGCTCAGCTCGTTTCATGGTTTGCTGAACGAACCAGGTGAAACACTTTGCCTTCAGAGCCGCGTCGTGAATCGAAAGGTTCGGATTACACTTGAAATAATCCAACACCTTCCGGACTTTCACAGGGTCAGCTGTCTTCGATTTTCTTGTACTTCCAGCCCACCGCTCGGTCGTCTGGGACTCCTAACACGATTTTACCACCCGAGACACAGTTGTATGGATGATTCCCAGTTGTCGTCCGATCCTTCTCATGGTCGCAGTCGGATTTTCCATGACAGCGCGCAAAAATTCTCCGGCGACTTTCTTCTTGTTTCGATGACATCTCAGTAACCACTGAACCAATTTTGAACATGTAAACAATTCACTTCAAAGTAGTTATACCCAGATTTTCATCAATTTTTACCCACGGACAAAAAAGTTACACACGGATAAAAATTGTGCATTTTTTCGAGTAGGCCTTATTAATTTGATATTTTAGTACTCACATTTGAATAGCCATACTTTTGCGTGATTTGAGCCGTACGTACTCAATTTTGGGTTGTTTTAAAATAGCGTGTATACTAGTTGTTTGTAAATATATTAATAGGTTGAAGTCAATAGGTACTTAAAACATGTTTTTAATACCCTCATGCTACAGTGAAATTATTCAGAATAGATTATGGATCCAAAACAGTGACGGTATAATATATGTATACAGAAAAGTTTTTTTTTCACACGGGGGATACGTTCCACTTTTACTATGAAACTGCGTAAAAAATACTAAATAGAGTTGATCAATCCACATGCATAAACATTTTAAATTACTATGATTTTGTTTGCATGTGTTAGCTCTTCATGCAATTTGACCATTGTTTTTGAGATTTTGACATTTTAAATATTACACCAAAAATTGTGAATTTTTTGAAAAACTGTTATATTATTACTTTTTGCCCAAAACGCAAAACGTGATTCGAATGAGGTTGATACGTTGTTCCGTTCTGGAGTTATCGCCGAAATTAAATTCGTTAAATTTTTACTTTCGCACAATCTGTCAAATTTATCGAAAAATTCGGTTGACTTAATTTCGTCCAAGCAGCAATAAGCGAAGGTCGGTTTACTCAAATATTACCGAACGTAGTCAAACAAGCCGGTTTTTTTGGCAGTACTGAAATTTTGGTTGAAATAGCTTCGAATTTCATAGTAAGAAAACCAGTTTTGTCAGTTACATTGTTTATTTATGCAAAAAATACTCATACATTTTCCTATTTTTAAAAATGGAAGTTTAGTTCTTTGTTTATTCTTGCATGACGTTTATAATGTTCAGTTGGTGGTTTTTTAAATGCCTTTGCAAGTCAGAGATATAAACTGCAACGTGATCATGGCAGTAAAAACAGATAGTGCAGCATGCCTGGAAATAGAATTACAAAATTAGTTTCAAATACTTACAGAAGATTTCAACTAAAAGTGCATCCCCCAGATATATTTTTTCCAATTTCACCTGAACAAAAACGGTACGAAGAATTTTCGCAAAAAGACATTCGCCACGCATACACGAGATAATATGGCTGACGAATGTTCAGACCTTATCGAGTCAGCTAAAATAACCAGTGATGTAGAAGGAGATGTTCAATCATCACCATGAGGCACCAAGAGTGGACAGTAATGTTTGCTAGAATGAAAGATATGAAGAGAAAGTGTTGAAAGTTCCGTCAGTGTACGGTAGGTTGGAAATAGAATAGAAGTATTGAAAATTGAGCGAAAGGGTATGGGCAAAGTAGTACTCGAACCAGGCACGTTACTATTGCATAACATCCCACTGCGGAGTAGGTCAAGGCGCGGACGAATCCGCACCTTCAACAGGCAATAGTAATGAGATGGATCGCGCTCATGTATCACTGATAGCTTGTGAAAGTTTCTAGCGGTATTTCTCTCCGAGGTCTCTACGTTAGAGATGACGAGAAAAAACTTGAGTGATCATCAGACGTTGCGAATAAAAACAAACCCAAAAAGAAGAGGGTTCTTCTCCCATGTACGCAACAAAACAAAGTGCATGCATTAAAAAAAAGCTTGTCCGGGGTGAGATACGAACTCGTACTTATGAGGTATAAATGCTAACCACTACGCCGCGGTGCCTCCAGAGGGAGTAGAAAAAACAACGAAAAATAAATCTGTTTAAGCACTTAACCACTCTTCTTCAAAAAACGGATAGCGATAGGGAATCGTCTTTCTTTTTTTGTTCTAGCACCAACAATAGCGAACGAACGAACCTGTATTGCTCACGGTAGGGAACGTGCTCACGCGACGGCGATTGTGTTTCAACTGACTTTATTTACATCTATGCTATGTACAAAAAAACTATATGCTGTATTGTTTGTCACAGCAGGGTGTGTTGCGACGTTGCGCGTCGCATGTGCATAGTGGGTGCGATGTGCGTGTTGATTGGTACAAATAATTATTATTTTGTGGTGTGAGTTGGAATGACTACTCTTTCGTTTAAAGAAATTTAATTTTAATACACGTGATATTGAACATTCCGGCCGCCAATGAAATTTCTAGGACTTCAGCAGTTGAATCGGTGGAAAAACTTCTTCTTCGCTTGAGGTTGGAAAATTGTCGGGGTCGAACTTGGTGCGGCTAGCACAGGCCAGCTTCCGGGATGATGCGGTTGATTTTCTGGAAACACGGAACATCTGTAGCCAGATTGTTTTGTACAGAACGAAAAATAATGAGTGGTACTTAACTTAAGTTAAGTCTGGTCCATGGGGCGAACCCACATGGAAGACTTGACTCATTACAGATGCACCAGGAACAGCTCGATTCCCCCGAGCGTGGGCCAGGATCTCGTCTGGCGACTCATTTCCCCGAGTAGGGGCTGGGAACTCGTCCAGCGGCTCTGTTCCCTGAGCAAGGGCTGGGATCTCGTCCAGCGGCTCTGTTCCCCGAGCAGGGGCCATCTTCTGGCGGATTTGGAACGGGATTGATGACGATAGCAGGATCTACTTCGATCGGGAGCAGGCATAGCTTCGAGATAGCGCGCTGAGTAGTTCCAGAGCTGGTTTTCACGGTTGCGACACGAACTCGTCCATCGATACCAGGATGAATGCTTACTACACGTCCGAGAGGCCATTTCAAGGGCGCCACCTTTTCCTCCTTCAAAATGACGATCGAACCGACGGCGAGGTTGTCAAAAGCTTGGATCCAGCGGTACCTGGTTTGCAGGGTGGCCAAATATTCCTTATACCATCGGGACCAGAAGTGTGCAGTGAGTTTTTGGACTCTCCTATATCGTGATAACCGGTTTTCCGCTACATTCCGTTGATCGGGATCAGGTATTGCGGCCAAAGGTCTGCCAATCAGGAAGTGCCCTGGTGTTAGGACTTGTTCTTCGGAAGGATCGTCAGGCAGTGGGGTGATAGGTCGTGAATTTAACATTGCTTCGACCTGAACTAGTGCAGTTTGGAGTTCCGACTGAGTGAGGTGGGCGTTACCGAGGATCTTGCGAAGAAGGGTCTTGACGGACTTCACGGCAGCTTCCCAGATTCCGCCAAATGATGGTGATCGTGGAGGAATGAAATGAAACTGGATTCCTTCATCTGCGCAGTCTCTTGTCACCGTATCCTTATGCTGTTGGGACAAGAACAGCTTGCGAAGAACCTCCAACTCTCTTCTCGCACCAACGAAGTTGGTAGCGTTGTCGCAGTAGATGTGCGCTGGCTTGCCTCTGCGACCGGTGAAGCGCCGCAGGCTGGCGATGAATGCCTCACTGGTAAGATCAGAAACGAGGTCCAGATGAACTGCCTTTGTGACGAGACAGACGTACACTACGATGTAGGCCTTGGTGAATGGAGAGTTTCTGCTACGGGTAGATGGGCGCACGTAGAGGGGGCCGACAAGGTCGATACCAACATTCTCAAATGGGAACGCTTGGTTAACTCGCACCGGTGGAAGTTGGCCCATTAGTTGCTCGAGAGGTTGTGGTTTTGCACGGGTACACGTTATGCACCGATGGACAATTTTACGTACCAGGTTCCGGCCGCCAAGAGGCCAAAATTTCTGTCGTAGAGATGACAGCAACATACCAGGACCGGCATGTAGCGTTTTTTGGTGTTCTCTCGTCACGATGAGCTCGGTGAGCCGAGACTTAGCTGGAAGAACAATTGGATGCTTCTCCTCGATTGGAATTCTGGCGTTTTGTAGCCGGCCACCTACGCGAATAATGCCATCCACCAGCTTCGGGTGGAGAAATCGAAGATTGGATTTTCGATCTACCGTCCCACTGGATGATAGCTGATGGAGTTCCTTCTTGAAGTGTTCTTGTTGTTCTTGACGGATCAGGGCAAACATGGTCTGATCGATCTCGGCGACAGTCAATGAGCCGATAAGAGGATCTAGGTGATTTTTGCGGCGGATACAGTTCTCTCGGAACCGACGAAGGAGTGCACCAACTCGTAGCAACGGACGAAGGTTGGAGTAACGGGACAGCAAATCGTTTGACTGATTGCCTTCGACCGCTGGTAACACGACGACCTTGCGAGCTTCGCAGTCTTCCGATGCTATTGTTTTTGTGGGAGGTAACTTCGCTGGCCACGGAATGCCCAACGAGCTTAGCCATGATGGTCCATGCCACCAGAGGGAGTTTTCAAGAAGCTCGTCAAAATTCATACCTCGTGAAATGACGTCGGCTGGATTATCCTTAGATGGAACATGATTCCAGACCGCGTGCGTCGTTAGCTCCTGGATCTCAGCCACTCGGTTGGCCACAAATGTCTTCCATGTTGACGGCGTCGCGGAGAGCCAATTGAGGACGATAGTGGAATCCGTCCACAGATAAATTGTGGCAGAGATCTCGATACAATCCATGACATGGATGAGGAGTTTGGACAACAGCTGGGCAGCGCATAGCTCGAGGCGAGGAATGGATTTAGTATCGATAGGAGCAACCTTCGATTTCGACATAAGTAGTCGAGTACAGCAGGATCCAACAGAAGAGATGGAACGAAGGTACACGCAGGCTCCGTAGGCAGCTTCTGAAGCGTCGCTGAAACCGTGAACTTCCAAGCGTACGTAACCCGGGCTGAGAACGTGTCGGGGAATTCGTAGGTGAATGAGACCAGCGAGTTTCTGCTGGAAATCCTGCCAGTCACTGATGATTGCTGAAGGAACTGGTGAATCCCACTCGAGCTGAACCCTCCACAATCCTTGAAGCAGAATCTTTGCCTTCGCTATGACCGGACCGATAAGACCAAGCGGATCAAATAGACTGCTAATCTGCGATAGTATTTCGCGCTTCGTAAGCGTTGCGTAATCCTTCCACTTCGGCTGTTTGAAAAAGAGGAAATCGGTAGCTGGTTCCCAGCGTAGCCCGAGTGTCGTGACGGAAGCTTCATGGTCCAGATCGAGCACTGTTTTTGTCTCACGAAGCTCAGGCGGAATGACATCAAGCACAGTCTGATGGTTGGAAGACCATTGACGAAGTGGAAGGCCTGCAGAAGCTAGCATTGACATGAGCTGCTTGCAGGTGTCGGTAAGAGATGAAGCGTCGTTGGAGCCAAGCTGAACAGTGATGCTTGGAAGAATCAGCATCGAATCTTTCACGGAGAATGGCGAAACACGAGAGAAGATAGTCACGCACGCTTCGTGCTCTACGAGCATGCTGGTGTTGCCAATACCGCTGATAGTGATAGGCTGAGGCAATCGAATTCGCGGTAGTTGAAGCTTTTCGCAGAGTCCGGCAGATACGAAGTTCCGTTGGGAAGCACAATCCAGAAGACAACGGGTGACGATGATACGACCTCTACTGTTCCGGATGTTTACGAGCACAGTCGGAAGGAATACGGTTCCAGGAATTGCCGCTTGGGATTGTGAAACCAGAACGCACTGCGGGTTCCCCGAAATGTCGTGAACAGGGAGAGGATCAGCGGATGCAGTAGATGGACATGGTTGCTGTGGATCTTCTGGAACGGAGTTTGGTACGGATTGCTCAAGCGTGACACAACAGGTGGAATCAGCAGACTGTGGTGAGCTGGAAGAGGACTTGGTATCGTTGTGATCCAAGTGGAGAAGCGTGTGATGTTTTCGGGAACAGATTCGGCAACGAGTACCCGAGCAAGTTCGGGCGAAGTGGGAAGAGGAGCGCAGACAGTTCATGCAGATATTCTTTTGTCTTACCAGATCGGTACGTTGACTAATGTCGAGGTTCTGGAACTGCGGGCAGTGGTACAGATAGTGGCTCTGACCACACTTCTCACAGGGCTTCTCTGACTTGCTGGTACTGGAACTAGTTGACGCCGGATTGGATTCGTTGTTCGTCTGCGCTGTGATTGAAAAAGCTGCTGATTTCGACGGAGGCTTGAGCTTATTACGAAAAGAAAAGTCCGCTGTGGCTGGAGCGACTGCATGCAGGACTCGCGCATAGTTCTGGAGGAAGTTCACCATCTGAACGTACGATGGCATGGAAGTCGAATCATCGTCGGTTGCGCTGGATGTCGAAGCGGTTCCTCCCAGAACGGAAGCAATATTGTCGGTGTCGAGCCTGGTGCAATGGTTCTCCCATTCCCGTAGCGTACAAAGATCGAGGCGAATTGTCAAGAGGTAAACCAGTATAGAACTCCACTTGTCGGCTGGTTCCCCCAAGCTCTTCAGCACAGATATCTGCTGCTCGAAGCGATCGACCAGCGCAAGAAGTTCGTCGGATGATTCCTTGCGCATCGCTGGAGTGTCAAACAGTGTCTTGATGTGGCACTTGATGAGCTGCCGCTTATTCTCGAAACGCAACATAAGTGACCGCCAAGCATCCTTATAACCCTGTTCGCTCACCTTTATTGGGTCGAGAATCCGTGCGGCTTCACCTTGTACAAGGCCCTTCAAGTAATGCAGTTTTTCAATGGGGCCGATATCACTCCTGGAGCCAACAGCAGATTGAAACGAATCGCGAAATACACACCAGTCCTCCAACCGTCCACTAAACTTAGGGAGATTTATTTCAGGAAGCCGAACGTTCATCGGTTTGACGGGTGAAAATTTATTGGAGGAGGTGGAACTGGTGGATACAGCCATTTGTTTTAGATAGAAAGCCCGCAAAACGTAATAACGATTATCAAATTTTTGACGCTCACCTTTGAGATCGATGGGTTTTTTCGGTCGACAGAGCTTCCAATTTTACCACTACTCGATGAAACTCGTCGTAAAATCGCTCAAGCTTCTCAGCCCAAGCCTCAACCAGCTCCTTCTGGGTCCTCTCCGTGTCGAAGTTCTTCACGCAAGACTCCAATAAGGCCACGGAATCCACTAAGTTCTGCTTCTTCTGCTGCCATTCATCGATCATCTTCGCTTCTTCAGACATGTTCTGTCTCTCTTTGCGTCGTATAGTTCACAAAATTACACCTCTTATTCCACCACCAAGAATTCGTAAACGTTCCCACAAAGCTTGCAAACCGTTTGTGTTTTTTTTTTTTCTATCAACTTTCTACCGATCGAACCCACCGCGCAAACAACACCACACTGCTCCACACAACAATCGTATATTTCGGTCTGTGTTGTTTATCGACGGACCATTCAATTGTTTTGCTTCTTCACTTTACACACTGGCTACCATTTTCGAAATGGAGAATTCTTGGGGGAATCACTTTGTTCTTCTTGCCAATACAATGGCTAACGAAAATCACTCTTCCGCGCTCTGGTTGAATAACCTCACATGGGACAATCGTCGCCCGTAGCACATACTTTCAGTAGCAAGTAGAAAAACCGCACTCACTAGTGTAATTCCTTGCCTCTTCTAGGTACTTCAGTGGACACTTTTCTTCACCGGCGGTCCAATCCGGTTCGAAGGACCAATTTATGTTTAAGCACTTAACCACTCTTCTTCAAAAAACGGATAGCGATAGGGAATCGTCTTTCTTTTTTTGTTCTAGCACCAACAATAGCGAACGAACGAACCTGTATTGCTCACGGTAGGGAACGTGCTCACGCGACGGCGATTGTGTTTCAACTGACTTTATTTACATCTATGCTATGTACAAAAAAACTATATGCTGTATTGTTTGTCACAGCAGGGTGTGTTGCGACGTTGCGCGTCGCATGTGCATAGTGGGTGCGATGTGCGTGTTGATTGGTACAAATAATTATTATTTTGTGGTGTGAGTTGGAATGACTACTCTTTCGTTTAAAGAAATTTAATTTTAATACACGTGATATTGAACAAAATCCATAACATCAATTTTCTAGAAACTTACATTCATTGATCTTTTTACAAAAAAGTTGACAATCCCCAACGAGCAGTCTTACAACAGTAAGCCGGAACCTTGTCCGTAGCGATGAACGATGTTGGAATATACTTCAGCTCCTTCTTCGCTTTATCGATCAGTTTTTTTAATATTTGACCTCAACATTGTGAGAACAGATCCTGCGTTCAACGTTGGCCCGGAAATTATCAATTAGCCCCAGCTGGGAAACGTTCGGAGGGTTCGTGTTCTTCGGTACTCCAGTGATGTGCAGACGGTCCATTTCTTCCAGCGACCTTTTGGCATAGAAGGTCTATGCCAGCCTGGCCTGGCATTGCCAAGTCCAGTCAAAAAACCACATCCTTTTCTGTTATGTACCTCCGGATAATGCCGGTACTTTAGGCAAACATCCGGTTCTGTAAATGCTTTGTTCACAGCAAGTCCCGAACAAAAAATAATGGCTTCGACATCCTTTTCTCACTGATGGTCAGCCACAAAAGAGCCTTCTTCATGAACTTAGTGTG
This sequence comes from Aedes japonicus, assembly GCA_034211315.2. NCBI lineage: Eukaryota > Metazoa > Arthropoda > Insecta > Diptera > Culicidae > Aedes > Aedes japonicus. The sequence goes on from JASCZW010005693.1 coordinate 25,383, forward strand.
GAAGATATAGTTTACCTCGCTGTCCACCTCTACGAACCTCGATTTCCATGGACTGCAGATCCTTTAAAACGGGTTTTCCTGTTGCTCCAACTTCTCGACAAGGCATGGAATGATTTCCCAACTTCCTCTCGGTTTTGCGCTTCAGCTGCTGCTGAACTTTCGGTTGTTGGACCCGAACCAGGCTTCCTCTCGGTGCTCTTTCCTTTATCCAGCAAGATGATGATCTTTTAGATGCCATATTTGCTGTATCCAATCAACATGAAGTGCCCCACAATAGCGGATTTCTTCGGCCCGGGTGCTTCCGGTAGCAAGAACGGAAACTTTTTACTGTGGAGTCTGCAAAACAGCTTATATTGTTGTCATATACAGTTTGCCTGTAACAATAGCGGCACTACGATTGGGATGTAGGAAAGCCAAATAAAATAGCGTTGAAAACTGTCTTCATTTTCGTGAACGCTTTTGTTTCTGTGCAGTGATTTTTTAATACTTATATTTCTTTTTGTAATAGATATCCAACAAAAACATTATTGAGCATTTTTTCTACAAACACATGAAATATACATTTGGATACATTATATTATTGATCGAACTAGGAAAAATAAAACAACAGGAGATTTAAACGATAAGCCGAATTGATCGAATCTATAGGCCAAGATTGAAGCCCATTTCCTTGTATCTAGGATTTTTTTCAAAAGGGCGGATCTAACAATGAGAGGCTCTCTCCTCTCTCGCTCTCTTTTATTTATTACAGCGCCATTATAAATCTTCTGAGGAAATCTTTAGTACATATAGAAACACAACAGTGCTGGCTACTATACTCTACAAATAGTTGAATGAAAAACGTAACGCTGAATGGAATATGAATGAAAGAGAAAGTAATCAAAGATAGTCTCTCAATTACAGATTCACCCTAATGAAAAAAAAAACCCTAGATATAGTCTTTAACAAAATTGTAGAAAATGTAAAAACAAGCAATCTCTCTGAAAAAATAAATGTCTATTAATATTTTATTATTTTACCTAAACAAACGCTGCAGCCAACCAAAAGCTTTTATCCATTTCAGTGATTTTGCGTGGAAGTGCATTGAGGTTCTTGGCTTCCATTAAAAAAAGTATTGCGTAAACATATTCCAACGCTTTTCTTGGAACTGTTGAATGAAAACTTGATATTTACTAACCAATCAGGCTAACGCCAAGATGGTCTTTGCTGTTCATAGCAGTTGTCTCCATTGCATTCGGTCCATGGTTTCAATTCGCCAGTTACACAGTCGGCGAAGTGCCCGCAGGTCACCTTCTATTTGATCGATCCACCTAACTCGTTACATGCTTCTTCCTCAAGTTCCCATCGTTTCGTTATCGAAAAAATCATTTCAAGTAGGCTGTAGTTCAACAGTCTTATGGCATACCCTGCTGAACCACAGCCACTCACCTTCCCCTTGTAGCACATTTATTGCCATTCGGTTGAGATAACATAAATATGACTTGCTAAGTCATAATCAAGTTGCAACAACTAATTATTATCGTAATGTGCTACTTGGATCTCTTGGATCTCCACGTTTCGTCTTTCATCTGCACTCCACCGTAGATCGTACGCAACGATTCCTTCCATTCAAAGACACCGTTGGGTCTTTGGTACTGGAAACTGTAGAGGACTGCCGGTCTAGTTAATTTCATGGTCAACTTTGTAGTTCAGCGAAGTTTGTTCGGTCATAGCGTCCTTCGAAGTCCAAAGTAGGCACGATTGCCAGCCATAATGCGGCTCTGCTGGTGTTGTTATCGGTGGCCACCAATGAGCTCAGATACACGAAGTCGTCAACCGCCTCGAGACCATAACATGTTTTTGTCTTCTGTCTTCTATCTGAAGTAATAATGACAAGCCCAATCCTACTTACTTCAGCCATAAGTCTGATGTACGTTTCTGTCACCGTCTCACAGTTGCGTGCTACGGTTTCAACTTTCTGAAGATCGTACCACTCGTGTTTATCCCAGCTCTTCGAATAAAACCAATCAATGCAATGTTAAATTCGAGATTATAATGTACTCGAGGGGACGACGCACATCGTTACCGTGGCCATTCACATTAGTATTTTTTGGAAATACATATTGGTACATAGTCTGCCATACCTTGTTTCTAGCGATTGTGTTGTAAGCTGCTTTGAAATTGAAGATTAGATGTGTGGGTATTTTGTATACTTGACAAATCGCGTAAATCTGGCCCGTGGTAGCGCGACCATCAACGTATTCTGTTTTATACTGTCCCACGAGATCCTTTGCAATTGGTAACAGAAGCGACAGCGCCCAGCAGCGTGATACTCCAGCTTGTCACCCTCTTTGTAAATAGGACACATAATATTTTCCATCCAATCCTAGCCAGTGCTTTACCGCCGTATTTTAATGAATCGGTTAGGAGTCGGACAACATTGGTAGCTTAATTGTTTTTAACCAACCAACTACTTCTTCAACTTCTTGGAGTTTGAAGGGTCGGGATCCTATCCTGTTCTGCGCGAGCTCTTAGATTGATTACCATGCCACCTTCGTTTACTGCAACATTGTCGTTAATGTGCTCATCAAAGAACTGCTTTCTATCTTTTGATCACCTCACATTCATCTGCGAGAATCTTTGCAGTTTCGTTGTTCCATTTTCCTTCGATGAACAGAAATAATTAAAATATAAAACCATTAAAACTTGATATAGGAGGAAATGTTCGCTCATCACCATGAGGCACCAAGAGTGGACAGTAATGTTTGCAAGAATGAAAGATATGAAGAGAGAGTGTTGAAAGTTCCGCCAGTGTACGGTAGGTTGGAAATAGAATAGAAGCATGAAAATCTGAGCGAAAGGGCATGGGTAAAGTAGTACTCGAACCAAGGACATTACCTTTACCTAACATCCCACTACGGGGTAGGTAGAGGCACGGACGAATCCGCCACCTCAACAGGCAAAAGTAACTTACAACCAGGGATTGTAGAAAAACACTTCTTTCCGTGCGTTTGGTCAGGAGGTCGGTGTGACCGCCCAAACGATCGAGAAGTATTTGGCCAAAATCATTATCCACATGCGGAAGCGTCAGTCCAAGCCAGTCGGGTCGGAGAAGCAATCGGAAACCCATTAAGGGCGAGGAGAAGTACCTCACGGCAACGGCTGGAAAGGCAAAGTCTACTTCACCACCGCCAAACCGACATGAATGGCAATAGAAAATGTCTTAATATTTCTGTTTCAATCATATTACTGACATCTAGCTTCGTGTTCGCTGAAAATGTTTATTGAAGCCATGAACACGCCTAGGAACTTGATAAGAAGGTTCATGTCTGAGCAATTCTGGACACATTCATTTGATCTAGATAAAACGATTCTATAGGTTTTGACCGATGCGATCGCTGCACATTTGAATCGGTCGTTATGGATTCCTGATCAATAGTGAAGATTGAGTTTCATGTCGGTTTGTCGATGACTTCACGTCCCCGACAAAAGAAATTAGAAGCGATGTAAAGTACATAGCGCTCACGAAGTTCCCAAAGAAGTTGCTGCTGTGGCTCACTTCTTTTTGTCGGGGCTGGCAGTGAACGGCGAGATCTACAGTGCGAAATTCCTTCTTCTTCTTTAGCATTTCAAGCTTATTGCTTTCACAATTAGCTTATTGCTTGCTCTCAACTTAGTGTTCTAGATGCACTTCCACAGTTATTAATTGAGAGCTTTCGATGCCAGGTACCATTTTTGCATGAGTATGATTGTGTGGCAAGTACAATCATACGCTATGCCCAGGGAGTCGAGTAATTTTCCTTAACGAACAATTCCTAGACCAGACCGGGAATCGGAAACAGCCACCTCCAGCATGGTGTTGCTTTGTAGCTGCGCCTTTACTGACTGAGCTAAGCGAAATGCCTCCCAGAAGTTCATTAAAAAGAACCACAAGGATGACGACGTGGTGCTTTGGTCGAATCTAGCTTCGGCCCACTACTCGAAGCGGGCGCTGGAAGCAATGGAGCGGTTGACCATTCCGGTGATACTCAAGCATGACAACCCTCCCAATGTGCCCAAGCTCTACCCAATCGAGAATTTCGTGGCCAAAACGACAGATGATTTGATCAAAACAGGTGACCAAAGAACTGAAGAATATGCCTACAAGCTTCTCTTTTTCATCTATGCCCAAAGTTCCGACTAACTGCCGCAAGGGAGTTGAAGTATTTAGAAGTAGTGGAAAATCTCTTAGGCGGGTTCTTCTTGTGACTCAGTGAAATTCCAAATTCTTCTGGAAATGTCATTAGTCTTCACTTCCAATTTCTAACAATTCTTTGCATAATTTAGCAAGAGACAACTTTTGTAAATCAAATCCTCGAGTTATGCTGTCAGGATCGATCAGCATTTTACATATGAATATGAATATGCTAGTTGCAAACATCTCACCTATCCATTAACCAGAACAGTCAATCTAAAGATTTCAAATAAGCATTAATGTCACCTAAATCAGCGGTACAATCTGACCACTTATTTTTAAACTGCATGATTCGTAATTCAAATGAAAGAAAACGCCAGAAATAGATCGACCAAAAACATAAGAACACAAAGAAGTGGCAGTTCCGCTGCTCGATTGATCTCTATGTGTATGTATCCGTTTGTGTTTGTACCGGCTGTCGCTGATCACATTTGTGGGAGGCATGGGAAAAAAGAAAACTTTCGTTAAGTTTTTCGTACACGCTTTTACGAGCCACGAATCACCGGTTTGTAGTCGCTTTTTTCATCCCTTTTTTTTCTAAAGTGGCGAAAATTGTAAATAAATACACGATTGCCACACATAGATGGATGTAAACAATTTCACAATTGGATGTTCGTGAAAGAGGATAGCATCAAGCGAAATTAGACCACGAGTCTCGATACAAAATGTTTATGCAACATCACAGTCTCGTGTAAAGCCGGGCAGTGAATACATTTTGAGTTTTTTTTTTTAATTTGTTAGTTATATATAGTTATATATAAAAATAAATACTGCGTTTTCCACTGGCCAACACGAAGTACTTGAAGTAACCATACAAGCTTTCCATGAAAAACACAGCTCTAAATACGTGATAATCAATTTATCATCTTCACAGGGAAGCGTGCCGTTGCGATCGCCAACACCTCCTACCATGGCAAGTTATCCGTCGTCTAGGCTTAGAATCTCAAGAACCATGCCATCGTGGGTGGTAAGTGAATATTTTATCTCGCTTTATGAAACCATTTGACTTGACGTCATACTGTTCATCTTTCGCAGACCGACAGTAGCGATAGAGTAGGACCTCCACCACCTTTACCACCGGCTAATGCCGATCCAGAGTACGAAGTCATTGACGTAGCAAACCAGCAATATTCCAATACACCTCCACCAATCCCTGTGAAATCAGCCGGTGAGTGTTGCGCAATTTGATTTTCATCTATACGTTCAAAATAAAAACAATTATTTATTATATGATTTTCAGATATTAAACGTATGACCGTTATGAAGTGCGACTTATGTGGATCTGGGGCACCGATAGTTCGCTGTGAGCAATGTGAAAATAACCTCTTTTGCGCATCATGCGACGAACGCTACCATCGTCATCCAAAACGTCAAGCACATAAAAGAACCGTGAGTAGTTCAAAAATGATCGTTATACATTCTTACAATGCATGTTTTTCAAAAAACCACACCATTCAAAAAGGATTATAAACATCCTACTACCCCGGGTGTTTCCCTAAAAAGCGAAAATTTGGCAAATTGTGATGCACCCCTCATCTGTTATTGTCTTTGGAATACAGTCATGATCATAAATAAATCGCAATACCTCACCGCATGTCCTTATCTGTATGATTATTTTTATTGCTATGGCCACTGTCAGTAACTGAAAATTAAGTAGAAATTCGACTCAAAGAACGGATAATGGAGTATGTTAGTGGATGAGTAAATTTTAACTCAACTTTTGTAGATTGGGAAATGCAGGAATCATCAAATAGTTTGCACGATTCACTAGCTACTCCTAGAATCAGTAAGACTTAGATTGATTTTCCTCAAGCAGCATTTTTTTCATGAAGTCTGCATACTTAAAGAACCACTACGTAACTCTACATTAAGATTATTGAGAACAATTTCACTAAGTTTTTTAATTTTACTGGCAGTAGCAGGTCAGTCCAATGTGTTTGAAATGCCCCGTAATTGTGGCCTACTTGTTCTGAACGGCATCTTTTATAACCGAGCAAAACTGTTTCTCTTTCTTTCCCCCAACCTACAGCCCGTAGAATTGCAAAATACTACCACAACAGCTGCTACCACCAGTACTACTGCAACTGCGGTAAAACCCCCGTTGCCGCCGAAAGGCGAGGCTAGCACGACCGGTCCCCTGGCGCCACCCAGAAGAAACAAACGTCCCGGCAGTTTCCTTTTCCCCAGTCCCCTGCTAGGACGAAAGCAGGACCAGGACCAGGTACGCTGCTGTAGCATTTCATGAAGAACTACCAAATCTAAGTTGTCTATGACTTAAACGAACTTGACATCCTTCAATTGCGTGCATCATGATATTATCCATCCTTTCTAAGCATATTATTTGCCAAATTAATACAATCTACACTTTCGTTTGCTCATAAAATGCGTTGTAAATTAGTACTAACCTAACCAACATTAGCTATCACATATTTTGAAGCATTCAGCAAGTTTAGGTGAAGGTTACATAGCGAAGGCAGAATATGCCATGTTACTTCTGTAACTACTTACGTTAAGTGCTGCTAATAAGTCCCAACCAGTCAAAAACCAGTGTTTGAATCAACTTCTGCCCAAATCAATCGGATGCTAAACAATTAATACAAGCTGTAGAATAACTTAGCAAAGTGACTGAAATATTTAACAACTAGAACAAAACGTGACAACACATGTTTTCTTTGAATTTAGAAAAAAAACACCGTTATAATCAAAAGAATGTTGTTTCAAAATAGAACAATAAGTAAAATATACGTTTTGTTTGAAACTAAACCCGCATGTGTTTTATTTTTCTTCAATTGCTCCCTAGCTGAAATTTGCTTTTCCCACTAACATAATAAGAATAAGTTTCCCAGCAACAATCTTTTCTTTGAAATTTTGTTAAAATTATCAACGTGTTGGATTGCATAAGTCACAGTTTTGTTTTTTTGTTTTTCACAACAGTCTTTTGCTACATCTTTCGAACTTTCCAATATTATTACTTTTCCAACCGTAGTATTCTTAAATATCGCTTATGCCAACCACTAGGCGCAAGGGCTATCGATTCAAGATTGTACTCGAAAAAATGAGACACAAACAAATGGTCGTCAAAAATTCATGTCTAGGCTAATTTTCTTCAAACTTTCCGGGAATAAACTACAACGTTATGGTAAGGTTTCTATTCCATCGGTCTATAAGGTGATAAGGTATTGGGCAATAGTGGGTTCGACTTCTTTTGATACAGTTACCCTCAAAGCTAGCTCGTTGCTCGTCGATTCAAAGCCAGCAGGGTGCCAAAAAAAATCAATGCTGGCGTGCCAAACCAAGACCTTTTTGGTGAAGTCCACAATGTTCTTCCTTAACTCCTCAAGAACGGCCATTTATGATGCGGCAACGTCAAACTCCTGCCCCTGTAATTGCTTTATATTCACTTTTATGTAAGTCTCGTCCATCACGACGCACCTTGATTTCGTCAAACACTCTCAGTACAGCTTCCTGGTGCGAGTTTGGCCTACCGTGTTTTGTTTGTCGTTCCGGTAGCTTTGTAGACGTGCTGGCCATCCTAACCTTGTAGACGTGGAGGCCGGCACGTTTCATCGTTTTTTTTTCTTTCGACAAACCTCGACATTCTTCATCACATTTCTGTTCGAAAGGTACGGTCCGCGTGAACAGATTCAACCCCTGCCTCGCCTTCATCGAATCAGCGGTCTTCGGTTTTCTGCCGCTGTTTGACTACCGCTGGGTCATCACCGTCGAAAGATGGATTTCTAGATGTTTTAAAATCCATCTGTAGGACACAGTCGAATTTTCCACGGCGGTGCGCATAATGGTTTGACAGAGCTGCGTTTGATCCTATGCCATCTCAAAACCTTATAACAGATTGTGATTAATTGTTGCCAATTTAAACACTACACTTATAACAAGTTTTAGTCAACATTTCATCAATTTTAACCCACACACTTAAAAGTTAAGTCTCATCATTGTCCCTCCCATTTTTTACCAGTACAGTCTTTAGTTGTACTATAGTTCAAGATTTCAAGATTTCAAGTGTGACGTGTAAAAACAAATGTTAAAATTAAATCTCATGGAGATGTTACAAAAAGGCTAGCTTGAGTTATTTTTATTTTAATACCTCAAAAATTATGGAATTTGAACACTAGAATGTAAACATACTTTTTGTAATATTGTACGTTTGATTCACTAGTCAACTCTATTTCGATGTAATATAAATTGATCAAAAACAAACACGGTCTTTGAGACGTCTTGGAATGCGATAGATAAACTGTAATGTTGTTGTCTTTTTTTATAACAAGGTTCGGGAAATCCTTATGGACTGACCAAACACAGAGGCCTGCACTTGGTCATCGTGCACTGTGTTAGAGTGGTCAGGGTCGACCTTCGAGAAAATACCGACTTCTGATCCCACTAAAACCCGGTTCCTTATTGCACATCTAGATCCGAATCTATTTCTTCGCCGAGTTCCGCCACACGGAGGTCTCGTAGATCAGTACCCGGTTCTTAAGATAACTTTTCATAATTCTGCACAGGTAATCAGCATTCCGTACAGTGACCCGGCAACAGCTTCCCTACCGGCGCTATTGAAGGCGTTCTACAGGTCAATCGTTAAAACAGCGTAATACCGATCGCTTTTGTTTGGACGACTGTACGTCTGTCTCAACCACTGTGCAAATGGCATCCACCGTAGACTTCCCTTTCGGGAAACCAAATTGCATTCTCGATAGCCCGTGCTCGCTCTCGGTAAATTTCGTCAGCCTGTTCAGAAGGATCGTCTCCAGGAGTTTCCCGAGCGTATCCAATAGACATATTGGCCTATACGATGCTGGATCACCCGGATGCTTTCCTGGCTGCGGCAACAACACCAATTTCTGTATTTTCCACCTGTCCGGGAAATGGCCTTCATCTAGACATTTCTGTAGAACATCCCTGAACATTTCTGGGAATGCCTGAATCGCCAATATAAGAGCCACAATAAGGATTCCATACGGTCCGGGTGCCTTCCTCACCTTAAACCCTTTCATCACTGCCACGAGCTCCTCATTTGAGTTATCCCCTCAACATTACTTTTCTCTTCCGCACCATACGGTGCACGTAGCCATGTCGTCGTAACATCAGCAGCTCGGCACAGCTCCTTGTAGTAGTTTGTCTTGCTCAGTCTTACCTCTCGTTTTAATTCGGTCCTGGCCGCTCGGAACACCATCCTATGTAGCTCTCTGTCTGCTGCGGTTTTAGCTCTCTGAGATGCTGAGTTACTCATTCCATCAGCAAGCTGGGCGCCACTTGTTCCTCGGCTCCAGTTTTCTCGGCATGGTTGCGTCGCATGCCCTTACTAACGCATCCGTCAGCTCGTCCGCGTTTCGGTTCTAGAGCTCGTTGTCGAACCGTAGTGCCTCAATAAAGAGTTCCTTCCGCTCGTAACTATTTGCTCTTTGTATTGCGACAGGACTTTGCTGGCCGATACTATACCGGATCGCCAAAATGTGCTGGTGGAACTTACGTTTGATAGTGTAACTTCCAGCTTTGCCAGAGCTTCTAACAGGCTACACCCTCAGGTGAAGCATTGAAGTCTCCTCCAATGACGACCGGTCTTCTTCCGATGAGCTTTTCAGTCAATGCATCCAGCATCTGGTGGAACTGCTCCATGGTCCACCTTGAGGGTGCATAGCAGCTGCATACCAAGACGCCGTTGATCCTCCTCCCCGTATTTCCTGCACAGATCAGATCTGCCAGGACCTTTGCAGTTCCTCGCCTGGTTACCAAAGCCTATGCACTTAAAGCATCTCTCTGATTCCATTGGACGAAGGACGACTCTCAGTGAGCACACCGACCACCAAACTTTTACTCCACCCGACTCCAACACCTTGTTGACTGCAGCTGTCGGCAGACGTATCGCCGCCGTCTGTGTGTCACCGTACGCCTTCCTCAACCGGATTGTCATTGGTGCTTCTTCTGCTCTCCTGACGTTTTCACTTGCTGCTGATTTTTCTTTGTTTTATTTTTCCGGTTGCCGACAGTGCGCCATTCAGTGCCTTCATCTTTCTCACTGGCTTTGATCCTAATGTGCCGGTTGGCACTCCAGGGTGGGGTGGGCGCAGAGGAATCCGAGCTCCCACCACGTTAACTCACAAAGAGGGGGGGGGGGGGTATTAAGCCCATGGAAGCGTCTTCGCAGTCCCTGTAACCCTCATATTTTTGTCTTCTGTCTGTTGAACGTGTCTAAGTCAAAACAGAATCAAACAGGATTATGTTTTTATATACACGATCAAACCTTTTATGTAAGTTCAATTTCTACAAAATACACATAAACTATTTGATGCGGCTTCCGAAAATGCAATTTCAAGTTTTTTTTTTCACACCTTCCATCATATTGTAATCCAGTGTGGTATCACAATATTTAGATCTAAAAAATGGTCGCAGTGATGAAAATACCCGACAAGGAATCAAAAAAATCCAGTGTGGTATCCACCATATACGAAGGCAAACGTAACGACAAATGTGTTTTGAACAGTCCTTCATTTCCTACTGTATTCTAAGTTTTCTCAAGGTTCCGCTTATGGATCGCCTTGTATGTTGACAGTCCGGCTCTTTTCTCGACACTTTGCACTGTTGTATGTGATATTCCCAATTTGTTTCAAACATCTCTGAAGGAAATGATAGGAATAATCCTGTAGCATCCGGATTTTGTAGCATCGGATGTTTTAGAAACATTTTAACAACTACCGTCACGGTCAATTGTTACTCATTTTCCTATTTTGTAATATTTGAGCATCTCATTTTAGTAGTTTTCAGTAGTTTTTTTAGTCAATAACAATTTCAAACAATTTTAACATGGTTTGGAAAAATAGATTCAAGTTTCGCACACGAAACGGCAGGCTTTGAAATTTAAAGATACAAGTTTGAAAACGAGCGGAGGGCATTCGAACTGTAGTATCCGATCAGGCCGTTGCCCTATACGGAACTATCAATACACTTTCTCTTCATGTCTATTCGTTCTAGCAACAAAATTACTGTCCACTCCTAGCGCTTCGCATGGAAATGAGAAATTGTCTGCTTCTGCAAACTTCATCAAAGATCGTTACTTCCGCGCAAGGAAGAATACAAAAAATAACAATCAAAGTGTTTTTCGCATTGTTTTTCCTTCTCTCTTCCTTAAACTTGGGCTGCAGGTTTCCGTCCTTAGAGGTGTAGTTTGGCCTTGACATATGTCTCATCGCCCTGCACAGTACAGTATGTTTGGTTAACACCGAATCATATAGTTTTCAGTCCAACTTTTCACCTTTCCAATGCTTTATGATCCCGATGAGGTTTCTTCTGGGCTTTGTATGACTTCATACCACATATCACTTCGATATCCTGTACAGTTTATTTTGTGCACACTTTCAGAAATTTTTTCTTTAGTTGTTTTATGCGTGATCTCCTTTTCGGCTGCTTGGTCGGATTTCTTTAGACTGTTGTAATTTGCAGGAACTTGTTGATTACATTTGATACTGTTTTCTGAGACACACCAACGAACGTCGCGACAGATTTCTGAGAGCGTTTTGGATGTTCTAGTCATTTGTCCAAAATAAGATATCAAAACATGAATATCGCCACTGACAAAAGAACCATACACTGGAAGAAAATTGTGCGATGAAAGGCGATAACATACTCAGCGCTGGGTTAATGATTCTTTCTGTGTAACATGTGTCTGCGGCTTTCCATCAAGAAGGGATTGTGCTGAAGGATGTTAACATTCTAAATAGTAGAAGCAGTGCAGACAGCAGGCTAGGCTTTACTACAAATACTAACGGAGCATCATCTGGGCCAGGACTGAAAGATGACTTGTGCTGTGATGCGGCCACGGAGATCATCTCACAACTAATGCTGATAGCTCCCCGCTTGCAAAGGAACATTATTCGTTGAAAAGTTGTATAAGTATACGAATAAATCAGCCGTACCTTTTCTCACATAGCTAAGGCCTAGTTGTCCTCTACCGTTCACGGAAGTCCTTTTCAAATCACACAGTCCATGGTTGAACTTCACGAAGCTTTGATTTTTTTGATTATTTTTTTCAGAAACTTTTTAGAAGATTATTTGAACCACACGTTGAGTAGTTACTCAACGGTAATTTGTGAATCTGATAATATTGCGACATGATCCAGCAAAATACTTATTGGAAATTGCATATTTAGTTCTGTGTTCTATTAAACCCATTGAAATGCTAATACCAAGATGAAAATGTAGGATTGCCTGTACGATTATGTTTTATTTACTGTTGTGGATCGTAACTTTTGCAAAAAGCGCAAGAAGTGTGCGAAAATGCATCGCATAAATTTGTTTATAAAAAATAAATATGCGATGTAGTGTATTAGTTGATTTAATTGTGAGAACGACATGGTGTATTGGAGTCCGTGATGTTTCCTTGCAACCCATGGCGGAAACGAGGTGGCAGTGGTAAACACTCAGCCATATAAACAAGTTAAGAATGGTTAAATAAAAACCATTTGATTGCTTCAATAACCAAGAAATTATACGGGTTCAATAGGAACAAATGAATACGTTTTCAAACGAATGCATAGTTGTGGATTAAGATGGCACAATTGCTTGACTGAATCATGCGTTTTCGCAAGATATTATTGCAAAAGATAGTTAACTCTTGAGTGTTCTCTTGACAACAATAATCAAGAACTATTATTACATATTTCTTAATCTCACCTCAGGTGAAGTCTAATCGTCACCAAATCAAGTCAATCACAAAAATGGAGCCCTGATCATATCGCAAAATTTTCTAGTGCTGGGGAAAACTACCTGACGATACTAAAGAATGTCGTTAAAACCTCGTGGAAAACGCAATTAAAAGATTCAGGTTCTACTAAAAGTAGTATTCGTCAAAAATAAACAATGAAATATCAACTCCATTTAGCAAACGCAATTGAACATCCCGAATAAACGAGCTAGATAACACAAAAACTCTGACCCAATGATACTTCAACCAGGAGCTCCAAAACGCCACCTAATAAAAGCTTATTGTTGGGTCTATTCATGGATAGAACTTTGTCTCAGGCATTCTTCCATTATTTTTTAGATATTTCATTTTACACAATATTTCCTTTACTAAACACAAAATTTCACAAATATTATTTTAACAAAAAACTACTTTAAACACTGGAATGGTTGTTGCTGATATTCCACCAATCGCACAACTTTCAAAACACTAAAATTCATTTAATACAGGTTTGTTTGCTGAGATGTTCATTTAGATATTATTCTTATAATTGGCCATAGGTAGGAACATAAAAAAGAAAGTGTTCATTAAATTAGGCCTCTTGCTTTCGTGCAAAATCGATATATATGTTTCCTTAAAAATGCTTAATCTGAATCTTGTAACTAATTTTACCAAACCGTAGTTAAATTTGAAAGTTCGAATTACATGAAGAAAATGAGTTACCTTAACAAGTAAAATCATGGCGGCTATAAAATAAAAAATGGAGCATTTCGCAAAAAAATGACGAAAAAGTTCTCAATAGCTTAAGAACATGTTGATTGCACTGATGTCATCGTGGATTTGTCGATTTGCGACAAATTTTTGAAATATTTGGTTTATGGGCCGAATGAAGGGTCAAGGGTAACATTACATTCCCTAACCCGATGATATAGTGAGGTTGTTGATAATGATTAATCTGATTGCTATCGTATTTGTCGTTTCAACGGGTAAAAGATAAAAAAAAATGAGATCAAAACTTAATTCTTAAGACTATAAATTCAAAACTGATCCTGTTACAAGTGAGTGAGAACAAATCGAAAAGTAATTTTTTTCTGTAAATTTCTTCCTGTTGACAGCAGAATTATTATAGACTGTTCCGAAAAATATTAATACACTTTCTTTCTCAAATAAAGAAATACCATACTGTGATTTTTAATGGTTTTATTCTTAAACATAGTAAAACACGATGTTTTCTTTCCACCTTCATTTCAATTTTCTTAATTTTTCGTAGGGTAGGCGAGTTCTTTAACTTTTTCCTTAACAGTACTCAACACTATCCGCTGGTTTAGCGCGAATCTCTGGGCAGTTTGGTAGATTCGACTCCTTTGGTACAATTGTGAAGTGAAATCAAACTATGATGTACAATACAATCATTCTAGAACATTGATTGTATAGCTCCATTCTTTTATGTCATACAGTATGACATAATGTCATCTGTAACATCTGAAAATGAAACTCAAAATCTAACAAACTGAACAAAAATTTGGGAAGGAGAACGAGAACATGGACAAATATACACTAATCCCTTTTTATTCTGCTTTCCGGACAAAACAATACCACATCACAACTTCTACATCAGTTTCACGAACTTTGTTGTGTTTGATTTGTTTCTTAAATTATCGAGATTTTTAGCCCATCTGAGTCACTTAAACACCTTATGGGTATGTTTTATTATTTGTCAGGGAATTTGAACTCATGACTTTGGCGTGAGACGTATGGAAGTTAATCACTACGCCTGGATCACCTCCGAATCATAAACAGAACTACTAAAGCATATTCTTTTACAAAAGCATTTAAATTGGCACTAACCATTGCATTCTGTAGTTTTTTTTGCAAGACTTTCAAAAACTAATTGCGAAGCTTACCTAGAAAAAAATGATGCACAATAGAAGCATTTAGATAAGTAATACAGCAATAGTCAAATAAATAAGTTATACTTAATGGTAATTCTATATTCTTTAGACCACGGTTCATCAAGGTACGAATAACTTTCAAAAGCCACCACAGCCACCTCCGAGCCCGGCTTTATCACTACGTGACAAGATGAACTCATTGAAGCGATTCATTCATCCGTCCAATCGACCTCTACCAGATCCACCAGAAAACAAAATTCATTGTAAGTTATTTTGAAATCCATTCTATTATCAATGAAAGAATAACAGCCATTTGATGTAGCATCCACTTCGTCGCTGGACACTGTATCGAAACGTTCGTTCTCCATCGGTACTCCCAAGTCCTTATCGAGTGCCATGGAGAAAATTCAAAACAACACGGCTGCCACGCTGGACCGAATGACCATGCTGCAGCAGCGCTACCGGCAGCACCAGGAAACCATGCGTACGGACAACGATCGGAGCCGACGTGCCAGTCTGTCCTCCAATGTGGATATGCAGGTAGAGCGTTTAAGTCTTTTATTGTTTTGAGTTTAGAATTATTTTTCTTTGATTTTCAAAAACCGGTTGATAACTGTTTGTGATGTCGGCTTTAAATTTTCTAATTAACGATTTTCAGTCATCAGCGCAAAATATACGTACAAAACCACCATCTGTTCCATCAACACTCAATCAACAGCAACAACAATTTCATCAACAGCACCATGCGTTGCAATCGAGATGGATTGAACCACCGACACCCAGAATAAGATCTGGCAGTGTTGCTTCGGGTATCAATTTAATGCCCAGTGCTTCTTCACCGACAGTGCCTAACGAGAGCAATGTCTCTAGCAATAATAATCAACCGTTTATGTCCTCCACACAGCGTTCAGATTTCGGCAACAGGAGTCCCGACTCCGGATTGCCAAATCCTCGCAGTACCTCTGTGTTTAATCTCAATCAAATGCATCACCAGCCAGCGCAGCCCAACATGTGGGGCTTCCCACCACTGCAGCAGGTATCTATGGTTGACTTTTTAGCCAACTTACAGAGTAAAACATTGTTTCCATTTTATAGGCCCAATCGATGGCACACTTCAATCAGATGCCGTGGAATCAAATGAATCCGTGGATGCCAGGACAGTCTCAGAATGGATCAAACATGAGCCTTAACGTACCAATTTCACAGCAGAATCAATATCCACAAGATCCGTCTGGGTATCCACCAGGTTGGAATAACGCTTGGGGAGGAATGTATCCATATCCAATGGGAATGATGCCAATGATGCCAGGTAATATGTTTCAATAGAAAAAACTTGAAAAAATACTAACGCCTATTCATATTTATCTATTATCTACAGGCATGGCAATGCCTCCTCCTCGATCACGAGCTCATTCGCGATCACGTGCAGCGTCCCCTGCGCTGAGTGTTAAATCTCGCAAATCCACAATTTCAATGCGGAACATCAATCGCAACAGCTACATACAAGATCTAACAGACGACGAAGATTCCGATGAAGAGTTCAAGCAGTCCCGTGGCCGACGCGATCGTCGGCATCGACTGAACTCGAACAGTAGTCTGGATTTCGATGAACCCGAGCCGAACTCATTTGTAAGGGCCTCGAGTGTGAAGCCTTCTCGCTTCAATCGAGATCGCCGTGGAGGCTCATCGGCTAGATCGTTAATTGATTATCCAACGTCCTACAAACGGGACACACACCGTTCCAAGTACGAGCGTGAGGAGTTACTGCGCGACCGTTTCGATAAAATGTCACTGTCGTCCCCTAGGAAGGGGACTTCTGATTCATATACCAATGATTCTGATAGGGACTCGAACCGTCGGGGATCGAATAGATCCAAATCAAATAATGAGAGCTTTAGCTCGCCAAGGAAGATCACTTCCGATTCCATGACCAATGATTCCGATCCCGAATTCGAAAAGCGTCGTCTAGCGAAGCAAACACGATCGCCCAGTAACGTTCCTTCACCGGTGAAGATAACTTCGGATTCTTTCACGAACGATTCCGATGCCGAGTTTGAGCGACGTAAACAGCAGCGGCTCAAAGCTACTGGGTTGTTTGCTTCAAAACGGTTGGAATCCGATCCGCTTCCCGTGGAGTCTGAAGTAGTGCGTGAAAAACCCAAATCAACTGGAACCAGAAAACTTTCGGACACTGATAAAAATAAGACGGCTAAGGCAAAATTAGCTAAAACAACACCGAAGAAAATTCCATCCGATTCACTTACCCCGGATACGGACGGTGAACAGAAGCGTAGATTTGCTGCTAAAAAAACAATAAAGAAAAATTCCAGTACAGAATTTATCCCGAACGATTCGGAGGCTGAATTCGAACGACGTAAGGAGGCGAAACAAAAAAGCTCCAACATTATCAACGGATCTCCGGAAGCAAAATCCCCCTCGAAATCCGACGATGAAGAAAGCGATCGAATGAAAGCTGTAGAAATCAAAAACCAACTGAACGAGTCTAAATCTGAGCCGATAAAGTTTTCGGTTGAAGATTCTCCCCCTCCTCCGCCACCGGTAGCTGCACCTGACCGTGAATGGGAGTGCGCGTTTTGTACATATGTCAACGAAGCTGGTGTCAAGATATGTGCCATCTGCTGTAAAACTGTTTCGGTGTCTGATTCAACACCTATGACGGTAGAACCGGAAACACCTCGTTCAAATCCACCAGATGTCGTGCAGGAGCCACCCTGTGAAAAACGTACAATTCAGGGTCCGGCCATCGATTCGAAGAAACTGCAAACAATCATACCGCCACCACCAGAAAAAGAGATCGATACAAAGAAAAAAGGTAGGATCCGCAAAATATCCTTTTGGCCTGGCACTAAAGCGAAGTAGTTACAAAAGTTGTTGCACCACAAAAAAAACCAAAAAACTTACCTTTTTGAGCCCTCCCGAAGGTCCATCTTACATTGTATCTATATAATCGCATATAGCCTGTAGCAGAAACGATACCTTGAAAACGACTTATGTACAGTTACAAAATCCAACATTGTTCCAACACCCTCCCCGAAGAAACAGTTAGAACTAGAGCGTGTTTTGTGTTTTATAGTAACAATTGCAATTTGTGTTTCTTTTTTTTTTCATTTTTGTTTTTGTATTTGACTACACACATTTATTTGCAATAAAAATAGTTTTTTGACGAAGCCAAGAGTTTTAATGTGCGTTGTTTTTGTTCTCGTTATAGACAATGATGATCATGATGATGAAGATGGATTTGAAGATGGTGTTGAAGAATCAGATAAGATTGATGAAAATTTTGTAGATGAAAATCAGTACGAAAATCATGATATTCAGTTCTCCGCCCAAGTGAAACCCGAAAATCCGAAAGGTAGTGGTGAAATCAAGCAAAATTTAGACAGTGAAGTGGTCAAGGTAGTGAACAAGGTAGTTAAAGAACAAGTTTCTACCGGTTGTGGCCCATCTCCTCCTCGCGAATTTGCCGAAGTTAAAGAGGCAACCAGTAAAGTCGATTATCATCTCCCTTCGTCCAGAGCATCTATCGGAACGTCTCCTCCACCGCAAGATATGTCAACGCAGGTAATCTCACTTTTTCGTTTTCAAACATAACGCGATCGACCATCAATATCTCCATCCTAGACGTACGACACATTTGAAAAGGTTCGCGAAGATGTCTCAACCACCAATCTAGAACAGGACAAACCTATCAACAACCTAACGCAACCACAGTCCAGCAGCGTCTTTAAACGATCACATTCGCTTGCCACGCCACAACTGCTGCAAGTTAGCAGCGCGCGACCCGACAGTCGTCAGAGCTTTTCGAGTGACACTCAGGTTCGGAAAACGCGAGACATGTTTTCGCAGCTGTGTGAACTATTTTGGATCTTCAATCGGAAAATAGCTCCCTTCATTCAGCTACCCTTGCCTTGCCTTGCCTTTCATCAAGCACTTATTCTTTTTAATCGCTTCTTTTTCTTGCTCATCACCACACCCTCCTCAAACAACTACTCGTCGTTATAGAAACCGATGAACTTCGCTCTAATCCGGCGACAAGTAACGAGAAAATTACATAAAATGTGTATCTTCGTCTAATTATAACATCGATGACAACATCTTGCTAACACACTTCTGGTTGATCTGTTTCTAATAGCATCATTTGTGTCACCAACCGTGTCCTTGCCCGTTACTAATATACATGTACAGCACAGTTCAATAGCTTTGAAAAAAGAGTTAAGAAACAAAAAAAAACGTCATCAAAAACAGTTGCAACATAGCAGTCCGATCAGAATCGCGTACTTTAACGGCTGACGTCAATTCGACGGGGCCGAAGAATCGATTACGGGAAATGATACCGTAACGAATTGAGCGAGTAGGCAAAATGAGGAAATTATTGCCAATGATTCGTGAAAATCCGTACTTCGCTTGAATTATACAGGGAAATAAACCGGCGTCTATATTAATTTAAATTGCTGCTGCATAGTTCGATCAGTTGATTAGTGGATCTCTAGTGTAAACATAGTCAGCTAAATTGTTTTGGTTCCCCAGGACAAAGGCAAGTGGGCAGTATTTGTTGTGGTTTTGTTTGAAGTGTAGCTTTTTATACAATTTTTCTCTCTTCTGGTATTGCTATCAAAATGTTGTAGTTTATATGGAAATATTGTTATAAGTGTGTTTTAAAGTTTTTGAACTGCTTTTAAACACTATAAGTTCAGCCGAGCTCCACAATAATAAGTAAAATCCCAGTTAACATGAAATTTGGTCGTTTAAAGCAAGTTACGAAGTTGAACAGCTCAGTTGGTTTTCCGCTAGATCTCAGGAATATTGGTTGCGGGGGACTCAGCAGACAATACTATCAGTGCTGATTTAACATACATACGGGACGTAATGTCAGCCTAGCTCCTTCATTCGACCCATGTATGAAAAATGTCATAATTTCTGCGATAATCGTCAAAGTCATATTTGCATCATGATGATCGATTTAATTTAATGCAGTTGAGTCATTATTCATCAATTTATAGTTATATACTTGAGTAATATTTTCACAAGAATACCGTAGACCCAATTTTCCGATGTTAGTAACCATGGCCTAATGTACACAGATTAAAAGAAACATTGAATTTTATGTGTTATCTAATGCAGGGAATGCTAGATTTGACAGAAATTACTGGGATAATTCGTATAAATTAAAGCTGGATATCGCCTAAATTGCGTCTATTGTATGGAAGATTTCCATCAATTGCAAACAATATCGTTGTTTACGCTTGCTTTGGTTTAGAATTCAACGAGGGGAAATTTTATACGCCTTTTAAATTAATTATTTTTTTCTGTGTAGTTATTCATTGTACAAATGTTTACCTAGGTATATTGATATAGTTTTCAATGGAAATGTATGAGTATGTCGTTGTAAATTTTCCGAAGTGCTTATTCAAACCAGAACCTTAATAACAACATTTATTTACTAGGCATTTTAATTTTTTGCAATGGAACTGCCCATTGATCATATGTGAAAGTCATTTAAGTGTTATAAAGTAGTTTTATTTTAATTTGTTTTGTTAGATTTTGTGCTGAGTATAGCGAATATAGCCTAAATATGCCTAAACATATAATTAAAATAAACTCAACAACGATTTTTTCGAACAAGAATCCCTAATGATGAGACGACGTTGCATCTTCGAATAGATCCAATATGGTGTATATTGACCGACATTACATTCATACTCGTCGAAAGTTTTCGACTTAATAAAATTAATTAACTTTCCACGGTCAGAATAACAAATGTCTCCCAAAAATGTCTAAGCAAAGGTTAAACTAGTTGGAAATCGTTTCTAGCTCAATCACTTTATGAGTTAAAATTCAAATCATAATCGACCGCTGCATAATAGGCAGTCAAGGGACGTATTGTACCCTACCCTAGCACATATGATGGAGGCGGATGGTATGTTGTGAATTATTCGATTTGTAGACAACATTCCGAAACCCGTACCTAGTATGTTAGACACTAATTTGAAATCCTCAAACAAATACCAACATCAAAAACAAATACCAACATCAGAAAAAGCCGTTTTTCAATTTAAGCTTTAGTTGATTTGTTTGATGTCACTGATAAACTTCTCTTAACGTTTGCATTAAAAAAATAGGACTTTTTTCGGATGGTGATAAAAAAAAGCTAAGACAGATAATTCCTTTTGATAAATTTCCCATGGTAGGTCATTATTAAGCTTATTTGCAAAAAAAATCTACGCCCTAGTGAACGGCCTTCCAGCAGTTAACTGCAGTGTAGGCATGTTTTTGAGTTCTTTCTTCAACTTTTGTACATTAATTCCTTCTCAGTTTTCGCGACAAAAATGTGGGAGTAGATTTTACGCTTCAGGTTGGCCCAAAAATTCTAGATGGGATACAGCGGGGGGACGCTTCAAGTAGTGGGCTGACGCCAGATCCGGCCAGAACATCACGTGTTCGCCCTTATGGTATTTCTTGATGAACGACGCAACTTCCGGCAGCCATTTCGTACTGTTAATTTCCCCGTTCACGGCCAGTCCGAAGCGAAAAAAAGCGGCTTTGACATCCCCTTCTCCGTGAGCCAGTCGTTGCCATCATGGGTGAGATAGGTCTCGTCGTCCATGACCACCGCCACATCGCGATTCGTCGGGAAAATCGAGTTGCCCATCTTATTCAGCCGCTGCCACTGAGTCATTGCCTGCAGCTCTGAAACCAGTTTACGTGACTTCCGCTTCCTGACATGTATATTCATGTTCGCCAGGTACTTTTTCACTGTTTGGCTGGATGAACCGACCTTCAGGCCAAGCGCACGCAGCGATGTAGCCACTTTTCCCTCGGTCTTCCTCTTCAGCATCCTTTGGAGCTTCTTGTCACTCGGCCGTCCAGATTCGGACTTTCTTTCGATGCTCTGAATGCCTAGATGCCAGAACGGGCGTATCTGGCTTCCACAAAGTGAAGACGATGTCCGTTTTCTACGCGATGGGGTGCCGTTCTTTGAACGCGCACACTTCTGAATGGAGTTGCTTCATTGTTTTTGCCATCACGGTTAGAGTTCGACTGATAGAGCTGTCAAATTTTGTCTGCTGACTCAGTGCCGGTGAAGGTAAACCAATGAAAAATCGGCTATTTACGCACTCATTTTGTTAACAGGGGTTCTATTGTGTAACACTTTTGAATTACATCATGGATTGTACCATTTTCTCAGCTCACTATGCACATCTAACGATTTTGTTTGTTTAGATTTGTTTGCTCTTCGCTCCTCTATTTATTACAAACATTCATTAATTTATTATCAACTATGGTGTAGACCGTTTTTGTTAGGTACATTATCCATAACTGCTTGAAAGTTTTTTAACAAAGCGTCAAACATTTCAAGTTAGTTTAAGTATTTTCAGCAAACCCTGTTTTGTTCGGCTGTCGTTCAATTTGAATTACTTGTGAAAAAAAATGCTTCTATTGAATACGCAAAAAAAACTATTATTTCGAGGGTTAAATTAGGCGCAAACACCAACAATTTTCACCTAACTATAAAAGGGGTTGTATTTCACCATGCCAGCAATTGAAGTCAACCAGGGTGGGGGTGATATCAACATGAGGTCTGTCAAATATACCACGAATGTTGAAGGCTGTACCATAAACGTAGTAAATTTGACTTAAATTTAATGGTAGTATTGAAGATAGGTATAGTCGGGTGAAATGTTAGTTCCTACTACAAGATTTTTTTCATTGTAGGCAATACATGAACAATTGCACATTTGAGTGCGTGCGATTTATCTGAAGAAAAATATGGTTTAACAATATGGCTTACTATTTGATATATAAACAAATTTATATTGAAAATTCATCTTATCAAATAACTATATCCAGTTAAATGGTTTGCTTGAAGGATATGCTGAAATAGAGGTTTAAATATCGATAACTGAGAATAATCAACATTTCCGAAGCCAACATTTTCTTTATTCATTGTTCAACTTATTTTTATTAGTACTCATCGTTTGTAGTACTCATCGTAAAAATCTTCATATCTTATTGAAGTATTGGTGATGGTGGTGGTGGTGGAGGAGGGAAGCCCGAGAACAAAACAAGGTAGGGTGGCTGATTTGTCGATACGCACCCATATCCATCTTATGTCTCCAAACCGTGAAAATAGAATATTTTCACTATCTTTCTCCACTTACGAGATAAATTATGATTAATATGGAAACATTTGACTAATCCATAAAACGAGAAATGAGCAAACAATTGAAATTCCAGAAGATTTGCATAGAATATTAGAATATTTTCACTATCTTTCTCCACTTACGAGATAAATTATGATTAATATGGAAACATTTGACTAATCCATAAAACGAGAAATGAGCAAACAATTGAAATTCCAGAAGAGATTTGCAATGGACTGAAACCACACAGAACAGACATACAAGCTGGAGTGCCCACCGTGTGTAAATTTTTGTAACTGCCATTTTAAAATTACAGCTCGTTTCCGTTAGTTTTGGTGAATCGTATGTTGATGGCGCCACTTGCCCACCTTGAGATTTGATAGCCTGTCAATTTTAGTTTGGTGAAACCTAAACTAGACGGCGTTGTTTTTCCAACGGTTTGCTTTTAAAAGTTTACACAGTAAATTGGGGGAAATTTTTTCGAGCCTGGATGTCTGTTCTCTGTGCTGAAACTAAGCGATGCTAGACCTTAAATGTCACATTTTGTTTGAAAGGTGTATTCTTGGAAAAAAGGCACACAAAAAAAAATTACCAACATTAAGCCTCTTATCGGATTCTTTTGAAGCTTATAAAAAATGAAGATCAACTAATAATGATTTGTATTGTCTATGATTTGCATTATTTATTTCTATCGACTCTTGACTTCATTCATTAATGTTTGAAATTGAAAATATCCTTCTTATCAACAATCAGCGAAATAAACTTTCGATATTCATAAGATTGCATTATGATTATTTGCTATAAGAAATCAGTATGAATTTCCTAAATTTATCCTATGAAATATAATGAGGTCGAAAAAATTAAAATATGGAGCAGCCTGGATTCGAACCTTGAACGCTGAGGTTATGGGTCCATTGACTTGCCCACTAGTATAAGCTCAAAGGCATACAAGAACAACATCGTGTAAAACAAAATCCATTCATAAGTCAGCCTTATGAAATTAGAAGGCATCGTTCATAAGTTCAACATTATGAAATTCTTAAGATTATTTGGGTAGTGTAGGAGTGGAGAGCAATTTACTGCTAAAACCAAAGTATTGATAGGTCCGTAAGTGCACGGCAGGTTGTGAAGTAGTTGAAAATGAATGTAGGACAAGTAGTTGAAGTAGATAGTAGTTGAAATTGAGCGTAGGGCATGATTGACAGGTGACAGCCGGCCAAGCAGACAATTTCTTATCTAGTTACCCTAATACGGGGTAGGAAAGGGGAAGCGGACCCCCCTGACAGGCAAAAGATTGCCCGCTTGGTCGTGCTCATATACCACCTATGACACATAGCAGTTCTAGAGATGTGAAATTTCCCAAGTAACACACAAAGTGCAAGTGATCAATACTTCATTATTGTTCTTAAAAACATAGTTGCATACATTTATAAAACGTAAATAGGACAAGATTTTATGGACAGTTCTATGTACTGTTGAAATTACATTACACCAACCATGTTCTGCAAACGTGTTCTTTTTCCTCATTACGATGAATTTGTTGTACAAGATCGTAGATATCATAGATATCATATCATAGATACTCAGAGTTTATTTGTCAACACTCTAAGTAGGCTTTGCAAAGAAGCTACGAACCTATCACGCCGAGGGCTAGTGTTCAAATTCCTCGCTTGGTGATGTTATATTTTTTTGTGTGCGGATAATTTTCTTCACTTTTTGCGCTTTTTGCTTCTTATTAAAGTACGAAATAAAGTATTGTACACCTAAATTAATAACTTATTTTTGTCATTTAACAGTACTTTCAACTTGTTTAATACAAGCTGTGTTGCTTGAGTTTATGTGTTCCTAAAGGCTACATGTCACAGAAATCAAATTTAAATTAGCTGTGTTTGAAAGACACAACTTCCAATGTTACCGGTTATGTTTCTCTCGTCGTCATTGACTTTAAAAAAAACTCAGAGAAAACCCCGGTTATCTGTTGTATGCTGATCCTCTTAACAGCATGTTTTGATGGAGTCCCCATCATCCAAATTTGATTTCTTTTTTTTATCCAGATTTTTTTTTCTTCTTTTTTTTATTTTGGGATTACAAAGTGCACAATTTTTTTCAATCAAGCGACATTCCGGCGAACTCGGAAGATTCATATTTGGCACAAAAAGCACATTGTTGGACTCGTACCCCTCCAACAGGTTCTTAGCATAGTGGAAGCAAGATCAGTATAAAAGAGAGTAAAGGGTGATACGGTCAAAATTTGGTCAAGGGAAAACGCGTGTAAATCGGTGAAATCGTTTATTTAAAAAATCAAATTAAATTTCTTTTTCAAGTTCAATTAGTATAAAATTCAGGAAAAATATTCAGTTAGGCTTCCGCTTTTCCAAATCCGAATTGCCGGGCCTTACTCTTGACCCCTGCCATCAGATTTTGTACAGCCACCTTGTCCACCTTCTTCGCCGCAGAAAGCCAGTTTGCCTTGAACTGCTGCTCGTCCTCAGCAGTTTTTTTGGTCTTCTTTAGGTTCCGCTTGACAATAGCCCAGTATTTCTCAATTGGGCGGAGCTCTGGCGTGTTGGGAGGGTTCTTGTCCTTGGGAACCACCTGCACGTTGTTGGCGGCGTACCACTCCATGGCCTTTTTACCGTAATGGCAAGATGCCAAATCCGGCCAAAACAGTACGGAACAACCGTGTTTCTTCAGGAAAGGCAGCAGACGTTTATTCAAACACTCTTTCACGTAAATTTCTTGGTTGACAGTCCCGGAAGCTATGAAAATGCTGCTTTTCAAGCCACAGGTACAGACGTATAGACAGGTATAGACAAACCAGATATTTCTTTGCGAACTTTGACAGTTTCGTGTGCTTGAAAATATCTGCTACCTTTCCCCTTCCTTTTGCCGTATAAAACTCCTGTCCCGGAAGCTGCTTGTAGTCGGCTTTGACGTAGGTTTCGTCGTCCATTACCACGCAGTCAAACTTCGTCAGCATCGTCGTGTACAGCCTCCGGGATCGCGCTTTGGCCGTCGTATTTTGTTTATCATCGCGATTTGGAGTCACTACCTTCTTGTAAGTCGATAGTCCGGCTCGTTTTTTGGCTCGATGCACGGTTGTAGACGATACACCCAGCTTATTTGCGGCATCTCGGAGAGATAGGTTAGGGTTTCGCTTGAAACTACCGGCAACTCTCTTTGTCGTCTCAGCGGCTTCCGGTTTTCGATTTCCCCCCGATCCAGACTTCCTGGCTGTCGACAAACGTTCCCCAAACACTTTAATTACATTTGTAACGGTTGATTTGGCAACTTTTAGCGATTTTGCCAACTTTGCGTGCGAGTAGCTCGGATTTTCGCGATGCGCGAGCAAAATTTTGATACGCTGCTCTTCTTGCTTGGACGGCATTTTGACAACTGAAGAGTGAATTCCAAAATCAAAATAGGAGCAACATTCTACACACACACACCTTCAAAATGAGGGGTGTTCAGGTTTTTTAAATGCAAAATTGAAAGAAATACGTCAAGTTGATATTGACCAAATTTTGACCGTATCGCCCTTTAGAATTATTGTGCTTCTTCAAGAAAAGTAAGAGTTGGTTTTGAAGACACTCTTGCTTCTATATTTCACCATATATCGTTCCAGAAGAAGCTCATTTCACTGCAACGGGCTGCCAGATTCATAATAATTTTGACATTTTCTAATTTCGAACATCCTCTGTCGAATGTAAATTTGGACTTGGTGACGAAATATTTCTGTCCAGCGAGCGTCGGCATTAACGTAGCTTTCGTCGTCCATTACAAAGCAATGCGGATTGGTGAGCAACTATGTTTTCTGACATGGGTTTTGACGGTGACTGTTTGCTTCTCATTCCTATTTGTGGCCTTCTGCATTTTGTAGGTACGTAGTCTACGTCTATTTCATAGTTATCTGGATGAAAACCTACAGTTTTCAAGTGCCACTCCGGATCGCTGGCGCTTAAATTCAGCTACGACCTACTTGGCCATCTTGGAATCAACCGGACCACTTCTGCCACCATTTCCTTCCTTGCGTTTGACACTCAAACGCTCTTTAAAAGGGTTTTCGTCTCATCGGACCCGGTGGTATCAACAATACCAAACTTCTTAGCGGTCCATCTATGAGATGCATTTCAATAGCCAGTATTAGTGTACTCAATTTTTTCACGTAAGATTTGCTATTCCGAAGCCAGGCCGTACGTACTATTTAAATGAAATTTGACAGACAAACAATACAGAGAGATGGATGAGTTCCAGAAAGCTGGAGCTAGCCCATCATAAGACTGAGTTGTTAACAACCGAAAATCGGAGCAACATGCAACGATTAATGCAGGTCATTGCACAATTGCATGAAAGTGGTCTGTGAGGTACTTGAGGGTAATGATCGACGACAAGCTGTCCTTTATCAGCCACGTCGATTACGCCTGCAAGAAAACCCTATGGCTATACCTGCGTTATTCCGCTCGGCGGTGCAAGGGATTAAGCATAATCTCTGCCATGCCCATACTTAGGTACTGTGGGCCGGGATGGATCACCACCTTGAGTACCAAGAGCTACCTAAGTAAGCTACAGAGTACGCACAGGCTTATGTGCCTAAGAGTGGTAAGTGCATACCACGAGAGCCACATCTGGTTAAGTGGCAAAAAGAATGGAACAAACCCAACTATCTGGGTGGGTCGGTAGGCGACACGGTGAAGTGAACTTCCACTTAACGCAGACTCTGTCAGGCCATGGCTGCTTTAGACAATATCCGCACAAATATGGGCATGCACAGTGCTCCGCATACACCGAGAGCGCAGGAGTTAAGGAAACCGCGGAACATTTGATCTTCGCATATCCTCGCTTCTACGGCGCGAGATCCGGCATGATAGCCGTAAACGGTCACAACTCCGGATAACCTGGTCCAGAGGATGTGTCAAAACCGGGACAACTGGGACGCGGTATGCATAGCAGTCTCTCAGATTGTCCTCTAAACCGATGATGCGCAGCAATAAAATCCCTCCGAAACGACATTTACTGCTGTTCCTTTGGCTTCGGTTGCATCGGTTCACATTAAAATTGTTCCCAAAAAGCTGCGTCAAAATAATTCCTTCTTGCAAAGTTGGTTTATTCAACATCCTCTCCCAGCCCAAATGCCCACACTTCGGACTTAACACTACACATTAAATCCTGAGCAACACTTGCGCAATCTTTCTTACAAGCTTCCATCCATTCTTTGCTCAAATCCTTGGCGTTTTTGAAGACGTTATCTGTTTTCCGTGCCCTTCATAATTGTCCAAAATGTTTCTAATGGGCGAAGTTCTGGCGAGTTTGGCGAATATGCCTCTTTCGGTACAAAAACAACATCGTTTACTTCGTACCACTCAATCACCGGTTTCGCGTAATGGCACGATGCCAGTCCCATCCAAAATAGAGTCTAGCCTTTGAGGGACCGGAGGAAGGGCAGCAGGTTTGGCCATTGATGATGCTGGTCGTTATGTGCTGTTTGCTGAATTTGTCACACCCACAGATCGCCTGCCAAACTAAGTACTTCGTGGCAAATTTGTCGACCTTTTTCTTCCGGAACTTCTCTGGAACATCCAGGCGGGACTTGCCAACGTTAAACTCCAGACTGAGGATCTGCTTGGCGTCCGCTTGAAAGTACGTCTCGTCGTCCATTACGATGCGTTTTGGCTGCACTAACCTGGCGGTACAGTTCGAGCGTGGGATTTGGCCACCATATTCTGTATATCGGTTCAGTTAGGCGTCTTCCTTACCTTGAAGACATGAAGTCCAGCCTACCCCATTGTCTGCTGGACTAACCTGACAGAAGAATTGACCATCTTAGCCACGTCCTGAATCAAATGGTTTGGATTGCGCTTGAAGTAATCCCTCACCTTCCTTGTGTTCACGGAGTCGATCGTCTTCGCATATCTTCAGCTTACAGCTGGTTCGTCTGACGCCGGTGACGAACTAGCCCAGGTGGCTAAAAGTCACCTTAATAAAGGTAAAAAAAAAACTGGTTCGTCTGAGTCTCTTTGAACGATTTTACCACATGGTCGAATTGTCGATTCCCAACAATTTCGCGATCCACCTTGGGACCGGCCAGGATTTTCCACAACCGAACCCATAATTTTTGTCGAAGCACTTCTTGCTTGGAAGCCATCTTGATAACCACTTGACATATGGTGACGAAATTCCTGACAAATATACTTCCAAGAATTGTGAATAAGTCAAAACGCCCGTCTTACCGCATATGGGCATTTTATCCGACTGCCAACCTTGTTCTACTAAAAAAGTTCAAAGTGTCACAACTTTGTCAAAACACAAGAAATTTTATTGGTTTAAATAGTCCAATCGCTTAACAACTGATTACAGCCACAGTTGCATCCACTAAACAAGTATAATTTTAATAACCGTGGTTACAAACTATGGTGAGCTGGAGTAATTATAATTAGTGAATAATCAAAGAATAACCATCACCATATTAAAAATCCTAATGGTAATGTACAATTCGGCTAATGACTACCTTAAAACTATGTAGAGTATATTCACAAAACGAATAATGATTGTAAATAATAAACTCTACATTTTGAACATACCTGTCGTAGCTTTGATCACAAACCCCAAATCTTCAGAGTTTTACTAACAAATTTAGTATGTATTTCAATATGTATAATATTACATCTCATCGGAATGCTATTCGCTTGCAGAGTCTACCACCGACTCCGCATGAGTTAAGCCCTCAGCCTCATCAAACTCAGCAAAATGACAGCCATCTACCAACGCAAACGAAAGAAGAAGACGAAAGCATGTCCTATCTGGATCGTGCTATCCATCAAATCATCCAAAACGCTGCCGCCAGAACCAATTTTAGTTCGACTCGACCGCTAGATCAGCACAAGTACCGTGCGATGAACGATCTTCGGCGCATCGATACCACTCATTCGTCACGACCGACTACAGTCAACGAAACACTTCATAATAATCGACAGACGGTGAATTACATTTTATGTGCTTTGCTTATTTCAGCTATTTTGGGGGGTGGGGCTTAGAATTACTAAACCTGTAACGTATTGTGCAATCCTTCTAGACAACAAACAGCATGTGTGAAGGTCCCACGGATGCTTCGAAAATGATGGTATCGCTGATGAACAACGATCAGGATAATTCAGCTGAGTTTGTGAACCTCTTGAAGGTAGATAGTTTTAGATGGTAAAATGTGATTCCAGCAATTAATAAATAAATAAATATTGTGCTTACAGGAAGCAGAGCGCAACAATTTCAATGCTGACGAGCTGCAAGCAGCATTAAGTCTATGCAGAGATAAGCATCCAGTACAGTGGCTCCGTGATAACTGGTCAAAGCTTATTGATACTGTACAAACATTAGCTACCAAATATGGTCACGAAAAAAGAGAAAACACTATTGGAACCATTTCTTCCACAGAGGCTCGTGAGGCTCTGCGGCTTCATAAAGGAAATATTTGGCATGCAATAACAGAATGTATCGAACAACGGCAGAAAAAGTATCATGAAATAGCTTCGAAAGGTAACTTTACTCGAGAAGACATTGTGACAAGTCTAACAGCACACCATGGAAACTTGGAACTTGCAATGGTTGAGCTCAGTAAAACACAACTCAGACCATTCCTTATGCGAATCTGGGGTCCTCCGAACGGAGCAGACAACGATTCTGGTAACTTGCTGCTGCAGCAAGCTCTGAAAGAGGATCGGAGTGGAATTAGTAAGAGAACTCGCAAACACTAACATAAATTACCCATAATAATTCGAAACTCTTTTTTCTCCTCAACCTTTTTTTTTTGGACTACCGGGAATTCCACCACCACGTTTCCTTCAACGTCCCGTCCTGATCCCATCCAGGCACCGAAATCCAGGAATTTATTAGTGCGCATGTTGAGAAGGAACTGTTGTCGGATAGTAATTCCCAGAATACGACATCGACAACGGTTGAAGAAGAAGCGGTGAGTTACCCCGAAGAAACATCCGATACATGCCCGGATACCACTAACCACAACGCCACGAACGGCAAAGGTAACTGCGATTTGGCAGATGAGGAGTCCGCCACATCCAATACAGTTATCCTGAAAGACATCGAGAAACTTATAGATCAAATGGAAAAGAACCAGGCAAATCAAAACGAGGATGTGCTTAAAAATATTCAGTATCTGCTTAACAAGTTGGTGGAGAAAAACGAAACTCGACCAGCATCTCAAACTTCGGTACGTTCAGAATCATGCGAACGAATCATTGTGAAAAGCCCAATTCCGCTACCACGTACGAATCAACCATCCGAAGACAAGACGAAACCAATCTACGAAGACATTCGAAGTTTTATGGCTGAAAACATCCAAGAGGTCCTTCCGAGTCTTGTTGACCAAGTGCAGCAAGAATTGGAAAGTGTACCCATCCGAAGGGATTCAACTCTGGAGGACGACATACGAGAGACGCTCATGAACGCGGACTATTCAGAAGAAGAATATTCGACGTTATTTACTTTCCCATTCAAAAGCCGCAACGAGGATAGACAAGAGTTTCCTAACTTGAATAAAATATCATCAGTAGGACTCATAACTGCACAAGAGGAAGACAGCGAATACGCAAACATACAGGACTTCTTGATGAAAGCTATTCGAACAGAGCGACTTACTAACGAATTTGAACAGTACAAATCGCAGAATTATCGGTTTGACAGTAGTTCTGACGAGGCTAGATACACGGCAGAATCAACAGACTATTACGACATTGTGGCAGTAAATCAACGAATTAAAGACTTACTCGACAGAAACAGAGAGGTAGTTAATAGCCTGGGTTCAATGGAGATTGCTCCTTTGCAACAGGTATCAACGATTCCAAAGGAAGACCCGATGGTCGAAGAAGCAATCTATGTTAACACAGCTGAAATAACAGCTATGACTGCGGCTCTTCCTAGTCCTGAGGTTCCAGAAAGAAAGCTGGTGAAGAAACGTCGTACATCACGAATCCCAATCAACAAGGACAACTATCTACAGCGAAGACCTATGAAAAGTTCATCTGAAAGTGATTTCGAGGCAATTGTTCACAATCATAAATCTCCCATCACAGCAATGCATATTGATCATGTTGAGGAGCTGCGACACGTTGTAGACAACATAGAAAAAATTGAACAAGAACTTGACTTGA
Organism: Aedes japonicus; assembly: GCA_034211315.2. Lineage (NCBI taxonomy): Eukaryota > Metazoa > Arthropoda > Insecta > Diptera > Culicidae > Aedes > Aedes japonicus. Next base: position 57,500 of record JASCZW010005693.1, read on the forward strand.
TGCCGAATGACCTGGAAAGTCCTCAAGTAGAAATAGAACAACCGATCTACGATAACATTACAACAACGGCCGAACTCACAGTGGTAGAAAAACCTCCTTCAGTTATTGAGAAACAATCCATAGAGTATCCTGCACCCATTGAAGAACCTGAAAAGGTTCCCGATGTTGTGTCGGTACTTGCAGAAAATCATGAGGTTCATGAGCAATCCGAAACAAATACTGCTGACAACGATAATCTGCCTTCTTTAGTAAATGCAGAAGTAGTTGTTGAAGATGTGGTTGAAATTGTTGAGGATCACTCGAACTCCCATCCAGAAATAACAGAAAGTCCCGCAAGTTCCCTTCTTAAAACTGATGAAAGTCCCGCAAAACCACTTACACAATTAGTTGATAATGCGGGTGCCTCACGAAACCTAGATATCCAAATTCCCCAAGAAAACATAAACGTAGAACAGTCGCATGATCAGTCTTTGCCTCAAACTTCTGCTGAAGAAGTTTCTATTTCATCTCCACCCAAGAGTCCTACCGTAATACAGATTGTTGACGCCACACCTGTCGAAAAAGGATCAACCAATGGTGAACCAACCGATGTATCTTTATCCAAACCATCCAACAATCTATCAGACCTAGTACTGGATACGAAGCGCCTGATTCAACAGATGAAAGACGAGATCGCCTCCGATATGGCAACCCTCGAGGACGAGGATGATATTTACAACGACGAATACTACGAAGAAGAGGAAGACTGGACTGAGGGTGACGAAATGATGGAAGAATGGGATTCGAATGAGGAGTATGATATAGATGAAAACGGTGACTTCTTCGAATACGAGGACGAAGACGACGACGGGTCGGTAATGTTTAGTGAGATCGCTCCGGAGGATGTTGTACACCCGACCGGTCAAGTGAACGAACTTACCAAACAAATTGAGGCAAAGATCGAGGATAACAAACCTGAGCTACCAAAAATTAATGCAGCATTGGTGAGGGAGATTGAACGGAACAGTGCATCAGAGGTTAGCGATCTGCCATTGGATAGTGATTTTAATGACACCCTGAGTGTCATAGACCACTCAATAGATGATGATACAGATATTTTAAGCTTGGCCATCCGAGAGCTTACAGTAAACAATCAACAAGAATACGACGAGTCATCAAGTGCCGAGACTGTGCAAAATAGTCCTGAAATTAGCGAGATAAGTGAGCTTACTCTTGTAGCAGATACCGATTCTACCGAACCGACACTGGTAGCAGAAGAAAATTTGAATTTGACCATGAAAAATGTACAAACTCTATTGAATGCAAAGGTTGTAATAGGAGAATTCATCAAAACCAAGATGGTCGGAGGTAGCGATACGCATCAAGTAGAAGTTGTAAATGTCACTGAAGAGTTCAATCATGCTGCAAATACGGGTCTAGATATATTGCCAGAGCAATCTATGCAGACGACTGTATCACAACCCGACATTGCTGAACCGCAGACAGCAGAACATATTGTCGTGCCTGAGCTACAAACAATACCTGCTGACAATTTATCGAAAGATATAAATCATGTTTATGCAGAAAACGAACCCACTTCTTCGTCGCATGTACTTGACGCTACCATAGAGATGTTAAATTCCGTTGCAAGAGATTTAACGGAACAGCTACTACAGGTTTCCTCAGTTGCAGAACCTGTCATTCAAGAGAACGACCAACCTGGAACTGTGCCAGAATATGCCACTGTAAACAAGAACAAATCCACAGGACATTTAACAGAGCTGACAAACATGGATCCAGAACGGACCTCTCAGGAAACAATTGAAAACGAAATGCCCCAATATGTGAACGTCATTGAAATTCAAAGTATGCTTCTTGAAAATGAGATAACTAGAGAGACTGAACGAAACGCCGAGAATGGAATCGAAGACTCAGCACGTCAGAAAGATATTGCTCCATCACAAAATCAAGTAGCTACTGTTGTTCCTGATTATGCAACGGTGGTTAAGACTGGTAGAGAAATAATATTTGTCAGTTCAGAGCGACTAGCCGTCGAAGAAATTGCTTCAACTGAACATCCTGAGCCAGCAAAGGATCATTCTACAATTGTCGAAATGCAACCAAGCACCGTTGTGTCTGAGGTAGTAGAAACAACATTAGAAAACGTGCAAATGACTGATGCACCAACTGTTATTCAAGAAAATCAATCAGATCCACCGCTACAGCAGGCTCTGTCATCTGAATCTGATAATGCGATTGAAAAACAACAAACTCCTCCTGCACAAAATGAACGGACTACTATGCATACACTTAAAACCAGTTCATCCGCAACAGAAGTCCAATCACATGTCTGGCTGGAAACGTTACGTCGCCGATCAAGCGAAAGCTCAAGCGAAACAAGTGTTATTGTAATACCCATGACTACTGGGCAAACAATGGAGCAAACTGGATTAATTGAATCAATAGATAGCCCAGCTACAAATGATCAAAATCAATCAATAGGTACTAAGGATGTGGGTAAGCAATCTCTCAGTCCCACAATTGACGACAACGAAGCAACTGCAGAACCGACTTTACAACAAGTTCACGTTTCGGAATCTTCCCATGTATCTACATTAGCAGATTCTACCGAGACTCACATAGTTCAACCCATTTCTACTACCAACGAAGAACAATTTGTTCGTAAAGAGGATGAGACTCCAGTTTTGGACAGTGCGCCTGCTGACCAGCATGAGAACACACATACCTTCACCGACGGAGCAATACAAGATGATACTGATAGGTCATCAACCTCACGCGAACCATCCGAAGACCCATCAAGTTTCATGGAAATTCAGCCCTCTCAAGTGATCATCCATTCCCCAACCATTGAAGCATCCGCTTCACAGTCGCCATTATCAGAAGCTCCATCGCAGTCATCAAACATCTATGAAAATGTTCAAGTCACCCCATCCACCTCCAAAGGTTCTCCCATCAAGTCCACAAAGGTACCTTTGAAAATTCCAACTCCTAACACTACACAGTCATCACAGAGTACTGCTAGCAAAAAAATATCCACTCCATCCACTCCAAAAACTGGCCAGAAAACAATCAAAATCATTAAAACCAAAACAAAAACCAACACCGATAACAACAACAAAACTACCACCACATCCGATTCCTCTAGCCGTAGAAACTCACTTCGCAAGAACTCTATTGGCAGTCCGTTCGGTCCCGTGCAGACCAACACGGTCAAGAACATGCAGAAAGAGTTTCTCAACAAGACACAGAAAGATTCATCTAAAACGAGCACCGTCACACCGAAATCAAAACCATCCAAACTGGTGCAACCAAAGGCTTTCATTAATAATAAGCTTACCAACCCTATTACACCCACTCAGCCGAGCGCTGCGGCTGGCACTAGTAAGGCAGTAACGCCTACCGTAGAACCAGGATCATCTCGTTCGACTCCCGGACCTAGTTCATCTAAGAGTACGCCAGGAGCATCTCGCGAAAGTTCAACCACCTCTGAACAGAGACGTAAACTCCGAAAGAAATACATGGAAACATGCTTCAGTGATGACTACTTCAGCTCGGACGACGATGATGATTTCACAACAACGGTCACGGAGAGTGAAAGTCGCACGATTATACGATCACTGGTGAAACCATACGAACCAAGCGAAGAACCACCGGAAGTAAGTGATGAAGCGGTACAAGCAGTAGAAAAACTTAATATTTGAAAACCCTCGAATAACAATCGAAAAACAACGATACAAAGCTCAACAACGAACTTACGAGATTTTTTCTTTCATATAGGTACAAGCGCGACGTTTGCTGGACGAAGGTCACGTTCAGTCCTATCAGCAAGCAGAACTAGCGGTTCAGTTGATCGAAATGCGATACAACCATGACAATGCCATCTGGGCTGCAACACAGTGCCACACTATCGAGGAAGCTAAAAACCTCTTGCAGAAAGAATGCGAGCTATGCTTGGGGGTGTACCCGATGAACGAAATCATCTCAATGCTGAAGTGTACGCACTTTTGTTGCCTGGACTGTGCCAAAGTCTACTTCACCGAGGAAATCATGCACCGATCGATTACCAACTGCAACTGTCCGTATTGCAAAGAACCCGATTTGAACAATGCTGATGTGACAGAAGATGACGTTTTGGAATACTTTTCCAATCTGGACATTCTACTGAAGAACATAGTGGATGAGGAAGTTCACGATCTGTTCCAACGGAAATTACGCGATCGTACGCTGATGCAAGATCCTAATTTCAAATGGTGCGTGGATTGTTCGTCCGGGTTCTTTGCTAGGCCACGTCAGAAGAGGCTCATCTGTCCGGATTGTGGATCGATTACATGCTCGTCCTGTCGGAAGCCTGTAAGTATTACCAACTATTGATGAAAAAAAATGTTAGTTGATATACTTCATCCATGACCCATGGTTTTTGAGCTACTTGATATTTTTTTGGAAATACTTAAATAGCTTGGAGCGGAAAAATGTGGTGTTGGTTTATTCATGGTTAATTAATGATAAATTGCTAAACGGTTTACTAAGAGACAAGCTTCAGTTTCTAAACAGGGCAACATTAAAATAATCTTATATATCACTAAAAACCCATTATGAATCCGAATATCATTAAATGACAGTTCTATGGTTCTACTGTTGAAGGATTCGATAACTGTTAGCCATATCTAATATGGCATAAATGCTGATTTAATATGCATTTTATTCATAATCGTTTATAAGAAAATTGCTGGATTTGGTTTTCTCTAGTTTTTCATGCATAATTATTGTTCTCAACACCATGCGAATAGTTAAATGTGGATCTCAATTATATGGAATTTATCTAGAAATTATGAATCAATTGGCGTTATGCATTAACATTTACAATTGGCATCATTATAATGGCTAGCCTACAATTGATACGTTGCGGATACGTTTGCGTGAATTTGACAGTTTTCCCATGGGTTTTCTGTCAAATTTACGTCAACGCATCCTTAACGTTTCAGTTGTGGGTCATCCATAAACACTGATCTGACAGCAGTTATAGCATTCGCTGTGTTATTTTGTTATAGATTCGCTATGTTATGAGGGTTGTGGGTGTGTTGGTGTGAGTAACGTTATTAAAGGCGAATCATTAAGCTTGGGACTGAGCTTGGACCGGTGTGCTATTACTTCCTGAGCCAAAATATATATTCATTTTCTTCAGACCTATCCAGCCGCTGACATTACCCACTGATCAATTATTGCTGTATATGTAGCTCGAAAAAGTAGTTTGAATTTTTGTTCATGTACATATTTTTTGATCATGTACATATATTGAGCGTCACAAAACTTACAAATTAACATTAATTGGAGCAAATATATATCTCAGAAAATACCAACGCATAGGCTCAGAACTAAACGAATCGCTTCTCAAAACATATAACCCCTTTATAACCCCTTGGTCCCAATTACACATTCCATCTTGCACTTTGCAATACATTCTTGCACTTTTCGGTACTAGAACCGTTGTTTTTGACGCAGTAAGCTAAGGACCGAGCCATAGACTAACTCTAAGACCAGGTCCCAAACAAATACGATTTGTTTCTTGGCTCAGTCAGTACTAGCACATCGGTTCCATGCTCGGTCCCAAGCTTTATAATACGCCCCTAATAATGAGCTCACACGAATACATTTCAAATATTCTGTCAAAATATCACAACAAATCAAAACAAAGGTGCAAATATGTACAACAAGGTGCTGGCTTCAAGGTGTACTTCGGACCAAGGGGTTCTACAACTGTGAACCAATTTCAAATCGCTAGTTGCAAATTGATTGTTGACCGAGCTTAGCACCGATGTGCTGGTACTTCCTGTTGGCAAGATTGGCCACCACAGAGTTAATTAACGCACAGGGAATTCGTCACCGCGTAAGAATTAACGTGAAATATGATTTTACGTATGCGAAAGAACAACGTGTGTGTTTTTATTGAAACGATAGAAATATAAGATGGGGTACAATATGCGGTACATTCCTCTTTGGTAGATGTTGTTACACAATTCTGCTTCCGGCTACCCCAATTAACCGTTGCGCCATTCAGCATGAAAACAAATCCGCTGGTAGATTTCCGGTCTGAAACATCTCCAGCCCAGTCTGCGTCACTGAAACCAATTAGTTTCAAGCCGTCTTAGTGTTCAACTCCAAGCCGCAATACCAAATTTTCACTGCCGATCGGGTACCTAACTACACGCTTCAGCTCAACCCAATCACGGTGTGTTGGATGGCTGGTGCTCCGACTGAGAATCGACACGGCTGCTGCAATGTCAGGTCGTGTGTTTGTCGCCACAAACAACAGTGCACCAACGAGACTATGGTACTGCATGTTATCAGCAAGTGGCTGCTTCGTATATCCTGTGTCCAACGAATATTTGAAAGTTTTGGCATTGTCAAGCTCGTAACGCTCGGCGATTTCCCGAATGAATGACTTTTGGTTGAGAGAGTAATATCCATCACTAAACTTTTGAACCTTCAGCCCCAGGAACTGACTGATTTCTCCCAACGAAGAGATATCAAAATGTTTTTGCAACAATTCCTCTAGCAAGTCCATCTGCCGCAGATTCCAGCAGGCCACAACTATGTCGTCGACGTAGATGAGCAAATACATCCACTCACCGTTTTTCAACCGCTTCGAGAACAAACAAGCATCCGATTCTGACTGTTGGAATCCCAATTCCAGAAACACCTTCTTCACCGTTGAATTCCACACACGGGCTGCTTGTTTTAACCCATGCAGGCTTCGATTCAGCTAACATACCAGCTTCTCTCTACCTGGCTCAGTGTATCCCAGGGGTTGTCGCATGTATATATCATCACTTAATTTCCCATTAAGGTAAGCATTCTTTACATCAATGTGATGAACATGAAGCTTCCTATGACCCGCCACTATCAGCAGTACCCTGAAAGTTGACTGCATTGCAACTGGCGCGAACACTTCATTGAAGTCCATGCCGTACCGCTGTGCAAATCCTCGGGCAACCAACCTTGCCTTATACCGTACTACGTTCCCGGTTAAGGCCTTCTTCTTCTTCTTGAAGACCCACTTTGAGTCTATCGCATGTCACCCAACAGGTAACGGTACCAACTATCCACGTATCGTTGGACAGTAGTGATTCAAAATCATCGTCCATCGCCTTGATCCACTTATGACTGTTTCCGTCACTTTCTTCTTCTGCATCGGTAGTCGTGCGAACCACTGCTTTCTTCTTCTTGATCCGAAAAGCCTTCGAAATCTGATTCCTCATCAATACTTTTGTTAGCCACAGCCTGCAATTCAACCAGCACCGGTTGTTCCTTCCATTCCTCCGGAACTACTTCTTGTCGCTCCATCAGTTTCTTCCGACCCATTGCGGGCGACTGCACCTTCAGTACTTTGCTTAATGGCTCCTCTTAAACCTCAGAACCGAGTTTGAAAAACCTGGCTTCCCGACTGATGACAATTTTGTTCGTCTTTATGTCCAAAAACTGATAGGCTTTTGACCCACAGGCGTAACCGACCAAGATGAGCCTTTCAGCCCGACTTTCCAGCTTTCCCCGGTTTGTGTCTGGAATGTACAAACGTTTCACATCCGAACATCTTCAGGTGGCTAAGATCGGGTTTTTCTCCATACCATAGTTGCATAGGTGTCTTGTGTACCGTCCGTGATGGTAAGCGGTTTTGGATAGATGTAGCTGTTGCTATTGCTTCTGCCCAATACCTTCTCTCAAGTCAATCTTTGCACCACAGTTCACCAGCTTCATTCCTGTTGCCAGATCTTCGTTCTGTATCCTCTCAAACACCGCAGGGTCCCGGTGTCCGAATCTTCGGTATGTTGGCAGTTTACCATGTGATTCTGTTCAGCTGCTACCGCTACACATTTCATTTCAATCAGAACGTACAGTCCTCCACATCGTTTTCATAAAGCCACAACTTTCTCCGATCGGTCTTGACTTTTGACTTCTTCCTTCGTGAAAAGCACAGAGAATCCATTGTCAGTCGTTTTGCTCACCGAGATTAATCCTCCTTCAAGATTTGGCTCGAAAAGAACTTTCACCAGCTTGATATCTATGGGGTCTGGTAACGCCCTTCAAGATTCCATTTCCGACACCACCAGATTTCGAGCAATTTCCGACCGCCATCATCACAGAAACACACGGCTACTTGTCCACTTCATCAAAGAAACTCTCACGGCTTCTCATGTGGCATGATGACCCACTTTCAACTGTCCACAATCGATTTGACTTCACCGCTGAACAAAGAGTTCATTTTCAACGTGTGCCGAAAATCAAACACATTCTTCTTCCGGGCTCTGAACTTTCTTTTCCTCTGCATGTTGTTGACTTCTGTTGCCTGGTTTCCTACCGGAAGAAAAAAATGAATATTGACGAGTTCAGGTTGAAAAAAGAAGAAGACACCGAGTGGTGATAAATTTGACAGCTCCCATGTTTAAGTATAGGACGAACATTTTAAAATGCTTGTAATAAATTCAAATGAAATTCTAATTAAAAGTGGTTTGTTGTATGATGTAAGAAAAACTCAAAACTGCAAAATAGGGGATTTATTTTGATTTATTTTTTATTTTGCTGAAAATGTCTCTATTGAGTAGTTTTGGATTTTTCTTACATCATACAAAAAACCGCTTTTAATTAGAATTTCATTCGAATTTATTACAAGCATTTTAAAATGTTCGTCCTATACTTTAACATGGGAGCTGTCAGATTTATCACCACTCGGTGTATTCTCCCGAATTCGTCAATATTCATTTTCTTCTTGACTACCCAGCCTCCGATAACACAACAAATCAAACCAAATAAAAATTCTAGAACCGAAAAGCGAAAGTATGAGGTATGTAATGGTTTACTAGGAACCAATGGGGTTCTCAAGCAGTCAGTCAATTTTAAGGGCTTATGCTGAATCATTCTTGGCGACAGTCATTACCTCAATATTTAGAATTGATATAACTCAGAGTCGGTACTAGATATTGAATATTTAATCATATCATTGTGTATACTTACTTGCTGTGAGCAATCTGATAGTGTTCGATTCGATGTTCATTCACTAACAGTCGAGATTTATCAATTTGAAATTGCGAGGTAAGTTTGCGAGAGCGAGATAAAAGATAGGAAAAAATACACGGAGCAGCGATTCACCTTAAGCCGCTAGTTTTCTATTGATTGTTGGTTTTACCTCTTCTTGTAGACCAACAATCAATAGGAAACTAGTGATTTAAAATTGACTTACTGCTTTGAACCCCTTGGTCCCAAGAATACCATGAAGTACATAATTCTCTCGCTTTTCGGAAGTACGGTAAATTGATTAATATTGTCTGAATTGCTTCGAATTAAATCGGTCATCTTGATAGGAACATAATTGTATTGATTATCGCTAAATTAATGACATATTTTGTACATAGGCCGAATGAAGGATCAAGGCTAACATTACATCCCCTTACCCTATTAGTACTCAAAAGGAGGAATAGTAGAAATCAAAAGTCTTTCCAGATTAGTTTAAGTACTGAATAGTATTTAGAAGTGTTTGCGATCCTGTGTTGATTGGGTTGCTATACTGTCGGTAAAAAATACAGTCCTATTACCATCAACCAAAGTTGAGACTGTTATGCTGTTAAGCAATAAAGGATTCAAAAAGAAGCCAATAAATTACTCAGAGCTGATACCTACATCCTGTCCCATACTTATGCAGAGATGTGAAAATAGTTTTGCATTCAAACTAATACCTTTCAATACAAATCCTCGTTTCAGTGGGAATCGCAACATGAAGGCATCTCGTGTGAGCAATTCACCGCATGGAAGGAAGCCAATGATCCCGAACTGCAAGCCCAGGGTGTCGCCCGACATCTGCAAGCACACGGCATCAGTTGCCCGAACTGCAAGTTCAAATACTCCCTGTCCCGTGGTGGGTGTATGCATTTCACCTGTACGCAGTGCAAGTTTGAATTTTGCTTCGGCTGTAATAAACCGTTCATGATGGGTGCCAAATGTGACGTATCGCCGTACTGCGCCAAGTTGGGTCTACATGCTCACCATCCGCGAAATTGCTTATTCTATCTGAGAGATAAAGATCCGAAGGATCTGCAGACGTTGCTGACGGTAAGTTACTAAAGCTGTTCTTCGGTGATAATTATATATTAAACATTATTTTATAGATGCACAACGTCACATATGACACCGAACCTTCTGAACTGATGAAACGAGAATTCTTAGAAGGTGGTGGCACGTCCATGAAATGTCCCATTCCACTGCAGAGAGAAACACCAGCCGGTCTGATGGATACGATCTGTAACGGTGACGTTCCGGAAGGATACGCTGGACTGTGCAGGTAATTGCAAGCTGTTCCACCCATAGCTTCCACATCAGTAGCGCAACCGGGATTTGCTTCTTTGTTTGTAAAAATGGATGCATGGGTATGTGAACATCCATAGCATATATTAATATTTATATAAGTTCAGGGGGGGTCTAGAGCCAGCTCTTCTGGTTGCGTCACTGATCTTTACTGAATAACACTGTTCCAAATAGTTACCTAGATTCCGTAACGATAACTGTATATTATCTTTGATGTGAAACATACAGCGGCAAAAGCTCAACAGGATAAAGTAAATTCGTACTCAACTTGCGAAGTATTACCACAGAGCATTAAAAAATATGTTCTCAATTTTTTTCATAGCTACTTAATAGATACCATGTGGTGCCAATTCACCGCATATTTTAAGGGCTGAAGATTACAAGCTTGAAATTGTGGAATAAATAAATATATAACATCGTTATATAAATTGGTAATCGGTGAGTAGTGCTTTTCAAGCGGTGAACAGCCACCACAAGGTACTCTGTTGGAAACCATTCCCAAAACACACGATTTTGATGAACCATTCTGACTAAGATATGTTTTGTCCGGGCATACTTTCTAGCACTCATTACATTGAGTATTTGACATCTCTGTTGCTGCATCATAGCATCGACCCATTGAACGTACTGAACGCGGACGATCTTGAGTCGATCGTACGTCGCGCCAACAAACGCATGCCTCCACGTCCGTTCGGACTCGTAGACGGAATCTATCGCGACTATTTAGCACAGGTGAGCGTGACTTGGAGCTCAGACGCTACTAAGAGTGTGTTTTTTTTTTCTTTTCACTTGCCTCTTCCAGAACACATTATGTTGAATATCTGGTAGGCGCGGTATCCAAGGCACAAGTTGATCCCCTGCCAATCCTGGACTTGACTGATTGTGTTCAGGAATTGCGCAGACGGGGGATATCTCTACCAGAACGGGGTCCTTGGGATACCGACGAAATCTACCGCGAAATGTGCCAGAAGGTGAGACTTGACCATACTAATCGCTAACGAAACTAACACCATCTAAACTCCAAAATCACTTCTGCTTTGAAAAACAACTTGGTTTCGCAAACTACTTCGAGATAACAAATAGGTTTAACTAAAACATGAATGACTTGAACTGTTTTGAATGTTTCGCTACTCACTATATTAACCTATGTCAGACCTCTGGACAACAAGCAAATAAGCCGACAAGTAAGTCGATTGCAGACTTTCATTATTAGGAAATACTTTTCAAAAATTTTGTTGGCTTTTGTTTACGAAAAAAAATCATATAAGTAACATAAAATTTATCATTATAGATTGTCAAAGAACAAATTCCACTGAATTGAAGATCCCGCAGAAGAAATATACCGGAAGCCAGTTTCAAACCCAAAGAAAACATGGTACGGAAACAGGACATTGTTGCAGTCATCAATATGAAAAAAAGAAAACTTCTATGATACTCAAGTTACCCTAAGTGCTATTTGGAAAAAATATATTGTTGGAATCACACATTCTACTGTTATGCTGAACATTGTGCTATTGGTAATGAACCTACACTATTCAATCCTGATCATCTTAACAGCCTCTTAAACGTATGATACATCACTTAATATGTTCAAGATAAACAAATACACATTAATTTCACTGAAGAAACAGTTTCAATCGATCTTGAGGCTGTAAAGACGCTGCAGATGACATCCCTTTTGATTTCTGCTTCAACATGTTGGCCAAAGCATTGAGATGATTGGTTTCCCTGGAGCTAAACTGAGATGATTTTGAACTTTTTTTAGGTTCAACTTTAGGGTTACTTTTCGCGAATGGTATGTTAAGTCCCGCATTTAGATCACGGTTTCGTTTCTTTTTCTTGCTGTTGACCTTCGGGGGAGCCGCTTCATCTTTTTTCGATTCTGAAATCGCGGGTTTCAGGGAATCCTTACCGGCCGTTGTAATACGTGTTTTATACGAGCATATGTTACAGGTATATTTCTGTAATGAAATTTAAGAGCAAAGCTTAACAAAGCGTTATATTATAGTACAGCAGACACACTCTTACCATGGTGACACGCCTTCGGCTCATCAAATAATCATAGTGTGATTGTTGCTTTTTTGTTCGGACGGTTTTATGCCGGTATTTTTCAAGCAACTTGTCATATCGATCGGTACTTTCTATTTCGTCCACGTGGAAATAACCGTGCATCCACAATGTTTTGCACTTTCGGCACATCCATTTATCGTTCGTTTTCCCTACATCCGCCACACCGGTAGCTGATTGTCTAAAGTATTGAAGAACAAAAGTTAAAGGTAATAAATTATACCAAATTTACCGGTACAATGTTATGACGGCCTGTTCACTTAGATTCCGCAGTCGTTGTATATTTTGTAGCATCATGCTCAGTGGTCGCAACAAGCATTTTCTGACAGCGGCTTGTTTATAAAGTAGTCCAGTTCTCTTGCGGTGGTGAAAGTTTTACCGTTTTTCGCGCAGCAAGGCAGAGATCATTCCAGATGGAAGAAGCCAGAAGAACTTAAGGTTGAATAAAGTAGGATTGTCATTACAACGTCAAAGACTAAATACATGAGCAAGGCCCACGATATAACAATGTTAGCCACTCACTACGAGTTCAGATCGACGATTATGAGATCGAGGTGGTAGACGAATTCTGGGCGCATTGATGACCGGGCCATAACGACACCAACAGAGAGATAAAACGGCGCATTGTGGCTGGCAAACGTGCCTACTTTAGACGTTAAGGTCGAACCGCCGAACCACAAAAAATCTAGAAGATATTGATTTGACCAGTAGTCCTCTGCGGCCTCGATACAAGGTTGCTCGAGCAACATTCTTCGTGGAGGACCAACGCGCCCTTGGTGTCTTTGAACGGAAGATACTGCGTACAATCGACGATGGAGTGCAAATGGAAGACTACACATCTAAAATCGTCGCACCGATCATTTTTTACACGGTAAATAATCCACACATATTTATTGGCCACATTATATTCATTTGCTCACACATAGTAAACAGAACTTTCTGAGAAACACAAATGAATTCATGTGTATAACACATTGATAAAGGCTGACTAATTTCAGGTGGATCGATCAAGTAGAAGCCAACCTGCGGACCCTGGCGAAGTGCAACTGTATATCGAATAGTATGGAGACAAATTGTGTATACAGCTAAGGCCACTCCGGCCTTCGTGTTATTGACACACACTGTGTTCAGACATTTCCGCGGACGGAACAGCGTAACCCGAGCGACTCAAAAGACCATTGTATGGGAACTTAAGGCCCAAACGTAATGTGGACGGAAACGGAACGGAAACGGCAAGTTAGTTGTTGCAAATGACTTCGATTTGTCCAATTGGAATCAACATAGATCTTATCAGCTCTCTATCCGACAAGCAGGTATAGTCAGATTGGGCTCTTCCGCTACCATTGCCATGCCGCATCCGTTATCACTGCGTTCAAGCCTTTACGATCGACAGCTGAATTGGAGAAGCATTCAGCGTCCAACATATTCGAAGAATTCGTCTGCGAACAAGATTTCGTTCGTACTCAGCAAGCAAGCAAGATATTGAATCAGAGTTTAGTGAGCAAAAATCGTGCTCAGAGGAAATATTATCAAGTTTCAACCAGGTACCAAGGATGCCTTCTCAATGACGATGAAACTTTAATGATAGTGGATTTGGTCAGCTTCCTGGTAAAAATTTTACCTAGCCAAGGCACGAGAAGATGTTCCTGGCAGATTTGGGTTCGTGTTTGTGGATACATTTGCTAGGAAGTACATGATTTGGCAAAATATTTACGCTTGTGGAGCAGTCTTTTGTCACAAAAATAAGGATGCACTCAAAGTTGTACAAGGATAACAACTCCGAAAACGTGTACCACCGTTCATAAAAGCACACAAAGGACCTGTGAAGTTTTGTACAGATTTGGCAGTGGTGGTAACAGCAGCGGTTGGAGAGTCCAGAAGAAAATGGATATAGTTTTTGGTCCAGGAAGTACCAGCGCATCGGTCCCAAGCTCGGTCGCAAGCTTGTTGGATCACCTCTTAAAACTTCAACTCACACGCAACAACCCCTCAAAAATTATGTAGAAATAACACAGCGAGACAAAAAAAAACATTCTAGTACCGAAGAGAGGAAGAATATATTGCATGGTGCAAGGTGCAAGGTGTATTCTTGTTTGAATTAGCAATGTAAACGGATATTAGCTGTAAAAATACACATTATGAAATCGACTGCTTTTTTGAAGCCGTGGTTTGAATTTGACTGAATCCCAAGTTGGATCTACATGCTTTTAAAAAAACTGTTTTTTTTAATAAGATCACCCCCTTTTTTTGATTTTGAAATCCTCATTTGCACCAAAACAACGAGCTATGAAAGCACATAACGACTGTATCAGAAAGTATAAGCACACCTTATTTTAACGGTCACTTTAAATATAATGAAATATTTCAACATGTTTTGGCTGCGTCCTTTTGTTTGCACATTTCTGAATGACATACACACTTAGAATTATATGCCGAGTCTCGGCTTTCTAAAACCGGGATCCGCACAGCCGACCTCTCTGTTTCGATCGCGGCTTTATAATGATAATCTCGGTTTGGGTCAAACTGAAAACTCATTTAGTTAGCTGGGAATCTCGGCATGAGCAAACTGATATAGCAATTAAAATTTAACACAAACAAAAATGAGGGTTACCGAGATTTCAGTTAAATTATGTGTAAATACTCGAAATTTTGAATTGTTGACAAGGTTTTTTCAATGTAATTGATGTAGTGCCAATAAGTGTATGTTTTTTTACCGCTCCACAAACAACATGCGTTTGCGCGGATTTGACAGTTTTCCAATAGGTTTTCTGTCAAATTTGCGTCAACGGAACGCAAACGTATCTATTGTGGGTGACCCTTTACTCCGGAACAACGAAAAAGTATCGTGCACAAATGGTGCACTGTGAGCGGACTCTCCTTGAGAAAATTGGCCAAGGACGAGGGTGTAAGCGTCGGCGCGGTACGATCTGCGATGCGCCGTTTGAGGATGCGCCGAAGAGTGGTCGGAAATCCGGTCCTGTTAGTCCGGATATCGATAAAAAGATCAGGAATGCCTACAAGCGAAAACCAGCGACTTCCGTTCGCGATGTTGCGAAAAAACTAGGGACCTCATCGAGTAACGTCATGCGTGCCTAAGAAAGACTTGGGCTAAAAACACACCAGAAGCAGAAAAAACCCAAAAGGCACCCAAAACAGGCCACGGGCCCGCAAACTCTACGATTCGTTATTGTGTAAAAATTCTGGGTGTATAATAATGGACGATGAAACGTATCTGAGCCAATCGTACAAAAGCACTGTGGCAAGTGTTATCAGCCTCTGTGAATAAAATAAACATCGTTGCCAAATCGTTGAATCGAATTTCGGCTTATCTCTTGCTAAGAGGATCTCTAATGTACACAGATGGGATTTATGTTTTTCGTGATATTATTAATATAGGTACATAGCAGTTTCAACTTTTCCGTATTAAATTGGAAGAAAATTATCAGAATCGAATGTTTTGTGTGTTGCTAAACGATTAACGGTAAGTGGACGAATAAATTGTGAATAACTTGTGTACTCAGTGTTCGGCAGAGCTCGAAAAAATTGACACCCGTCGTGAACGATGAGTAAAAAAAATATTCAGTAGGTACAATTTTCCTTCTCTTCATTTCGTTCTATCAGCCACGCAATATATTCGTGTTTACTATTTTGCTATGCTCAGTCATTCCGTTGTCCTGGTGTTCCACACAACTCATTCACACCACAGCAAAGTACTCGGCTATTCAAGCCTCACGAGATTTTGGTTGCTTGACTGAATGTTCTTGTAACCAGTCATTCATTTTCGCGTTGGTGAGTGATTTTTTTTTTGCCACTGGATTTCAAGTATTCCCGAACATGGCTGAAGGCAAAAGAAGCCAAAAGGCCAAATGGCCGAAATCGCTTCAGAGCTCAATATAGGCACCGCTTCCCTATATCGATCACACATGAACTTGATATAGATTTTTTTTCCTCAGTGTAGTTATCAATAATAACTGGAATATAAATACTAATATTTGCGATCAATGGTAACGCAATAACGATTAAGAGTGTCATTGTGACCATTAAACATGAACCGCAAGTACATATATATTAATACTAATATTCCTTGATAAAGAAAAACGTTCATGGTGTCAGTACACTTTCGGATGGATTTTGTTTCACACGACGTTGTTAGTAAGCTTTCCTGATTCCAAGTGTTGATATTACTAGCACAGAGAACAGACATTGATGTCCATATACCTTTTCCTGAAAAACGTGTGTAAAAGTTAATATGAGCAGCCGGTATAAAAAGCAAGCGCAGTGAAAAACAAACAAAATTTTTTAGGTTATGTTTAAGGCTTTTTATTGATAAACATTGATATGACAGTTATCGCACAACTGCAGCGCCGCCTACCAGGAGCACAACGACATACATTTGAAATGTCGGTTTGAAGTTTTACACAAGTAGCAGACCGAAAAATAACGTCTGTTCTCTGTGTTACTAGTGGGCAAGCCACTTCCATATTTTGATTTTTTTTTTTTTCAACATCATTATATTCCATAAGATAAATTCAGTGCGAACATTTTATTAGGACGAATCTGCTTTTGTAAACAAACACTTTGTCTGCTAGTTTTTCGGAAGTTTAACACAATTCCTTCAAATTGAATATATCAGCGGATAGAGATAAAGCTTCTCTTCCTTAAAGAGTGCTTAATTTGTATTTGTGACCTTTTGTTCAAGAGAAAATGACTATGAAAACCATTGTTTACAAAAGCAGATAATCTTATTCGTATCTATAATAATAATCTAATGTTGGCGCTGAATTTATGAAATTCATGTTGATTTCTTATAGCAAATAATCATAATGCAATCTTAGGAACGTCCATGTAATTACGTCACGCAAAAATTGCCTTTTCCTAATCCCCCCCCCCTTGTCACGTTTTTTGTATGGACCTTCAAATTTTTTGTATGGATCGTCACGTTTTCTCAAACCCCTCCCCTACTGCGTGACGTAATTAATGGACCTTCCCTTATTAATATCGAATGTTTATTTCGATGAGTGTTTACCAGCACATTGCCTGTTATTATATATACCGACTGAAATTTCACGATACAATCGCGGATATCTAAGTTGGTGGAAACACCACAATAAAACAAAAATAAGTACTTACAGCAACGCTGATTTGAGCACGACTTGAAACTGATTATCACTTGGTAATTTTTGGGCAAACTCCCACAAATATTCGTTCATTATTGTAAAAATTATGTTTATCAGGGCAAACGCAACTCTGCATTGCAATCTTAAATCAAAACAAACAAATGCACGTGTATGGAGCAAACCAAAAATCCTACGAAAACATGCTGAAATATTTCATCAATGACGGATACGTCAAAACAAACAGCTGTCATTTCTCTGCCTTTTGTTTTCGGTTAAAACTTCTCACCGTGCTGCATTTTTTTCTTCGTCTGTCATTTCGGTCGGTGCAAAAGTAGTTCGTTTCGCAGAAAATATTCTGACCAGCAGTGCTTCGGTTTTTTTTTGGAAGATTCGTTTGGTACATTCCAGCGAAATCTAGAGTACCGGTGAACAGCACGAGAACTGTCCTGTTGTGATCATAATGTCGCTTCTAGCTCGTAATGTGGCCAGGAGCCTGGTGCAGGTGAGTTTTATTTTGATTGTCGCAGAAAAATGTTTATGTAACCACCCTTTCGCACGAAGCTCTCATCGATTGTGGCCAATGTCCTTGACGATAGGGCAAGAGGTTATATTTTAGAAAATCTAAATTACAGTTTATGTTTGCTTTTTTAGGCTTCCTGTCGTGGAATCCATTCCACTGGAACCGTCCAGACTCCGAGTGTAAGTATACATTGGACATTTTTTTCGAGATTTAATTTGTTAATCATTGTTTACGTTTACGCTTGCAGAAGTCAAACAAGGAGGGTCGTATTACTTGCACAATGATCCCCGGTGACGGTGTCGGTCCCGAGTTGATGTACTCCGTACAAGAAGTCTTCAAAGCAGCTGACGTTCCAGTTGACTTTGAAACCTTTTTCCTATCCGAGGTTAACCCTGTTTTGAGTTCTCCATTGGAGGATGTCGTGCGGTCTATTCGTAAAAACAAGGTTTGCCTCAAGGGTATCCTAGCGACTCCCGATTTCAGCCGTACAGGAGAACTGGAAACACTGAACATGAAACTCCGTAATGAGCTGGACCTCTATGCGAACGTTGTGCACGTGGTAAGCTTGGAGGGAGTTAATACCCGACACAAGGGTATCGACACCGTCGTCATCCGTGAGCAGACTGAAGGCGAATTTTCTGCCCTCGAACACGAAGCCATTCCCGGGGTGATTGAATGTTTGAAGATCATCACGGCTCAGAAGTCAGCTCGCATTGCCAAGTTTGCCTTCGACTATGCCACCAAGCACAATCGCAAGAAGGTTACTTGTGTCCACAAGGCCAACATCATGAAACTTGGCGATGGTTTGTTCATGAGAAAGTGTGAGGAGGTAATATTGGACAAATTAGCCTAATTTATTGAAAACTAAATTTTGCTCTTTGCATTCCTAAATAGATGGCCAAGCTGTATCCTCGAACACAATTCGAAAAAATGATCGTTGACAATACGACTATGCAGTTGGTTAGCAATCCGAATCAATTTGATGTCATGGTTGCACCAAATCTGTACGGTAACATCATCGACAATATTGCCTCTGGTTTGGTCGGCGGTGCCGGTGTAGTTGCAGGCGCATCATACTCCTCTGAACATGCTGTTTTTGAACCGGTAAGCTACGGAGTGGTACTATAAGAGACATTCGGTAATTTTCACGCATCGCTCAAGGGATTTCAAATCGGGTCCTGGTTAGCTTCTTTTGGTTGGATCTAAAGTTCCATCTTTGAATGTTTTTAAACTAGATGATGCAGCTAAACAAAGCTGCACTTATTACACGGAATGACCAATAATTAGCATGACAGCTTTTGGCAACAGTTACTGAGGGTTATTCCGAGAGCCGAAGTGACGTTTGTCACATGGTGAAGTGAGAAAAATCACCTGCGGTGACGTGACTCTTCTGGTTATATCAAGTGGAGAGTTACGTTACTGCAGGTGACCTTTCTCACTTCACCAAGTGACAAACGTCACTTCGACTCTCGGAAAAACCCTCTCTCTTCTTGATTATGGATCATCCTTTTGACGTTTTTATGGAGCCGATAAAAAGTCATACCGGATTTAGTTAAGGTAAAAGTGATCAATGCAATGCAAGTCGATGCATCTTTCAAAGCCTTAGTTGAACGCTCGATCACTTGCACTTTGCATGCACATACAAGCTCTTTTTCGAAAATCAAACTAATGCAATGGTACTCGTACTTAGCATTGACCAAGCTGCTCATATTCGTAGGTGGTACAAAACAGTAGTAACAGTATTTTCAGATTAATCACTTATTCTATCAATGGAAGTGATACACTGTCCCAGTCCTTGACACTGGTGGAGGAAGAATTTTCAGTTCAACCCTTAAGAGAGATGCCGAGAACTCTACAACCCCTCATAAGTGCCACGAGGAGGTTAGAAGGTGTCAGTAGAGAGGAGTGGACGGGTCCGGGATAGAAACCAAAAACCAATACAGCTTTTAAGAGATCATAATATTCCAATATTCTCACCGTATTTTATTTGTTCTAGGGAGCACGTCACACTTTCGCCGAGGGTGTAGGCAAGAACATTGCCAACCCCACTGCCATCCTGCTGTGCTCATCAAAGATGTTGCGCCACGTCAATCTATTGAACTACAGCCAGATGATTTTCCAGGCCGTGCAGAATGTACTTAAGGCAGGCAAAGTCCGCACTAAGGATCTGGGCGGTCAGTCAACCACCGACGAGTTTACCAAAGCAGTAATTCACAACCTGCAATAGAAGTGCAAACAATATGGCCATGCTGATATTCACCAGGGATATATGGCCGTCTAGCTGCGTTTAGAATAAGACACCCCACCACGCATCTGTATTAAACACAGGCTCCGTACTAAGAGCGACCCTTAATCCGTACGTTTCTTTTAGCTTCCTCGATTAGACAAATCATCTTCGCTTAAAGTTTTTTTTTTAATTTAATGCAAAATACCTATTTATTAAAATAACCTATAACCGATAAAACACGAAAATATAAACTACTTGACCCATCGTTCGAACATTGTATTGCTAAAACTCGATATCTAATTTCGATAAGACCCCTTGTTCGCTAGTTCATTAGGCACAATTGGATCGTGATTCGAAATAAATAGAAGTTTACAGAACTCGAATGATTTATTTTTTCACCTTCTTGGGTTTAGCCAGCTCCAGTATGCGATCGCTTGCCTTTGCCTTCAGTGCTCGTGGTTCAACAGTGAATGGGTTCTCGCGGTATTCGTTCCTGACGTTTCGGACAACCTTCGGTTTTGAAAGCTCAATGACTCGCGCTGAAGCTGTGGAGTGCAAATCGATAAATTAATCTGAACTTCATCTTACGGTTTCCGTATTCTCTAACCTTCGGCTTTGAGGACGTTTTCCGGAATTTCAGTGCTTACTATTAATGGTCCTTTGGCTCGACGATGTCTTTCCTTCGGAATGCAAAGCTCTTTCAGACGATCGCTAGCTATCGCCTTCAATGCACTACGTTTGACCGGAAGAGTTTTGGCGGGTCCGGTGAACTTCTGTCTTTCCCAACGTGGTGCGGATAGACTTAAAATACGGTCCAAAAGTTCGGGTAAGGGCAATCTTTTTCGAAGCTTCATTTTTGGTCTTCTCAGTGGTTTCGGTAAAGCATTTTTTGATAACCATTGCTGGTGTTGTAGCCACTGTTCTGGAGTCATTTTCGCCGATTTGGACCTACATTCACAGAGAGGTTTGTTTTTTGAATAAGTTGTCGAGATTTTTCAACTAAACCTGAACTTCAGGAAAGAATATTATTTAACGCCGCCCATTTTAGCAATGCGATGGACTTTACATTGAATTCCACCTATAATTTAAATAATTTTAATGCTTATTCGAAAAAATACGCAGTTTTTCAACCAATCGGTTCAGATTAAAAACTCTATTCTTTAGTTTAATACATCGAGTCACAAAGGTCAATCGATTTCTAATCCAATCCCTATTCATCTACCTGAGCTTTTTTTTTATTACAAAGTTGAATTTGACGGAAACGAATATGACCTACAGCTCAATTCCGGGCATGAATTGATACGAAGAGAAAGAAAGTATGTAGACGTTCTATCGAATGTGAAGAGAAAAAAAACTATTGATTCTGAGTAAAACTATATATGCATGAAATTAAAGCTAATTTAGGCGTTTCTGCTTAATATAACCAGGTAGATAGCATAAAAAATATGAGCGTTACTATGTTTAGGATAATATCGTAAA
The DNA here is from genome assembly GCA_034211315.2 of Aedes japonicus. NCBI lineage: Eukaryota > Metazoa > Arthropoda > Insecta > Diptera > Culicidae > Aedes > Aedes japonicus. The sequence goes on from JASCZW010005693.1 coordinate 79,260, forward strand.
CTTTGTCACTTACGTTGTTTCCGAATGCTGAACATTGGCCAATCGACTGTATACTGTGAACATGCTTCGTTTAATACGTTTACTGAACCTATCATACCAGCTGCGCTCGAGGAACCGACGATAAGCATTGCGAGCAGCTATCAATTTCCGTACCTTCGGAATGGCCAACTGCTGGAGTCTGGTCGAGGCATACGGTTCCTGATAGGCTCGAATCAACTGAATCGTTCTTCCATATTGCGATACCGGGCGTTGGTAGAACTTCGCTGTAGGACACTTCGGTCTGGCCAGTTTGTGTATTCGACGGGATGTTCTATACTTGCGAACCTTGTTTGGCTTTTTTTGATCGGAAAACTCACAATTCACCAACGGGCAATTGCATGGAGTGTAGAGAAAAGACCTTCGGTGTCCACTGAAATTTGGAATCTTGACCTGTTTTTCTTCGCTAAAACAGTTCACCATTTTGGCCAATGGATTTTACAATCTCTGCTTTTTGCGATTTAAAGTGTGTAGTTTGACGGACTGGTCGCATTAATTGTGGTTGCTTCGATTGGAATAGAAAGGCAATTAATAAAACTAACTTCTCAATGGGATTTGCAATCAAAATGACTAATAAAAGTTTTTAAAAAGCATTCAAAAAAAAAATATGCTTGACTTCTTTACAGACGGTTTACAAAGAGTTGGCTATTTTCATACTTTTTCTTTTCACTTTTATCAACACTACAAACTATTTTGTTCGTCACGGCGATAATGATGGAAATTTGTATCATGTGGCGGTGGTTAAATAAAAAAGTATGAAGTCTACAAAATCTTGAGTCTCGCGCGTGAAATACAGGTATAAAAGACTTCTTTTTGAATTTATTAAAAAAACGGATTATGATGCTCAAGAAGATACCATGAAATAGTAGTGGGTTGTCTTGCTGACTGTCGAAGAATTCCTTGTCAACTCTGTCATGGTTGGAAGCAAAAGTTTGCCTAGGGCCGTTCCATGATTTACAGGGGCCGTTCCATGAATACAATGGTACACGTTGCGAATACGAAAATTTGAAGCGTCACGATATATGCTTAGGTTTTGAACCTTAATAACTAAGTAATTTCACGATTGATTTCTAACATGTTTGCACCAATCGATCGGAACATTTTCTACGCTTCGATTTCTATTGATTTTTAACACTCAACTATTGAAATTAACGCAAATTTAAGGTGATGTTATATAATGCCGATTTTTAGAGTAAATTTACAAAATGCACAGTACTTCCCTATCACAGACTTCAACATTAAGTAAGGAGCGTCTCATATGCACTGCCCTGGGATGCATAGTTGACGTAAGCGCCAAGACGACCAAAACCACTTTTTTGTTTTTTTTTTGCATTCTTTACCCTATAATACATTGCCTCCAAGTAAAAACAAAAAAAGTTTCTTCGAAAAATTATGAGATAAATTGAAAAGAACAATTTGGCGTAAGCACCATTTGGTCGCATGAAAAACGTCTCTCCAAATATCACATCACGGGTTGCTGTAAGCGAAGTTGAATGCATCAGGGAAAGCACATTAGAGATGACATACATACTTGCCATCTATCGACCTCTGGAAAACACCTGGCCGGTTCCTTACGATCAGTGGGGATACTGTATCCCTCATACTGCCTTCATAGACATCTGGAGTTGAAAATGGAATAGAATTGATGGATTTTTTTCCTTGGCGAGAAAGTGAAAAGGGATGAGCCTGGAATTTTGATATATAATCAAAACCACACTAACAAATGGGTGTTGGAATTGACGTCATCATCTATTGTACACGTTCCGGAAGCTCACAGCTTTCCGAGTTATTGAAAGGCCGCCATAACACCACCTCGGCCTTCATTATGATCTTCAAAAGCTCTGCGTGCATGCGATTACAAAGCAAGACCATTCTGAAGGAGCCTTGGTTCAATTCCTGGTACGGTCTATGAAAATTTACAGGTAGGAAAATTTTCTCGATTTCCCTGGGCATAGAGTATCGTTGTACCGGCTGCACAATGATATGAATGCATAAACGGCAACTTTGGCAAAGAAAACTCTCAGTGAACAAATGTGGAAGTGCTAGGCGATCGACTTTTTTCAGACACGAGAGGCTATTCTGGTAGTATATAGCATCGGCCACTTCCACCACACTATGCCTCACAAAAAAGGTATATTTTCAATCCCCTTCCGATCTTAATTCAATGGATTAGCAACAGGTTCTAAAATGCATTACTTATTCTAATGTTATGTCCATCTATGCAGCGCATCTGTGCATCTATGAACTGCGAGCTGATTTCTGTTTCTTCAAAGGATTTTATAATCCAACAAAAACGATACTCCTTGATCATTATCATCAGCTTTAGCAGAGTGACCTGTCTGCTCTTCGTGAACATGTTCATGACCCAGTTGGGTAAATTTTATGTTCAGGTCTCTCAACACCTTACAGTAGAAACTGTAACTGCAACATTATTGCCTTTTTTTAACCGACGCTCTTTCAAAGAGTCGAATATTTTCTGGATTGATAAGTCCTATGGTAGATATCGGCAAAATCAAATGGAAGCTTTACTGGTTGAACCTTTTTATTGGTATTCGTGAAGCAAATCGGCGAGAGCCTAATGAACGACATTTTATTCAGAACACAGCAGCTTGGTTTTTACGCCAAACTATGAGAATAAACGTTCAGCAATATGCCTGTTTATTCGCATAAGTTGACGTATGCGTTTTAAAGATTATAAAAAATGAAACTATTCTAATTATCTTGCTGGCCCACTTTCATTAGTAAAACTTCATAAAATGGACAGAACATTTGGCCATTTCTGTTGGTATACATTGCATTTCAGCTTAAACTCGGAAAAACGCGTTTTCTCAACAACCACACCGATGGTGGTCAACTATGCATTCCAGGGCAGTGCAGAGGTGCACGATATATAAAAGGGACACCTTCACATTTGCTTCATTCATATACTATAGTGAGGTATCTAGTTCGTGTCTGGCTGAGTTATTGCAAAATGTGCACATTTATTGGTAACATTGAGGCTTATATTGTTGAAATCAAATACAAATTTCAGCCTCAGCATGGTTGGAGAAAGAGCTACCAGGCACGTAGGTAGCTCTTTCTCCAACTATGCTGACGCTGCAATTTACATTTGATTTCAACAATATAACTGAAGATAAAAGAATGTCTTGCTTTATTACTGTGGCGGGGGACCATGTTTTTGATGAATTGAAGTTGTTATTTCCTGGCGTTGAAATAGCTACTCTAAATAATCAACACAGAGAACAGACATCCAGGCTCGAACATTCTTTTATTTCAATTTACTGTGTAATTTTTGCAAGCAATCCGTTGGAACATCAGCGCCGCGTAGTCCAGGTTTCACCAAACTAAAATTGACAACGAGCATCAAATCTCGAGGTGTGCAGGTGGCGCGATCAACATACGATTCACCAAAACTAACGGAAACGAGCTGTAATTTTAAAATGTCAGTTAAAGAAATTTACACACGGAGGGCACTCCAGCTTGGATGTCTGTTCTCTGTGTTATCAACAAATTATTTCCAAATTGAAGGAAAGATTTGACAAAAAAGATTCTGTTTTGATTAAGCATTATAAATTGTACAGTCGTGTCCAATGTTTCGGTGAATCGGCTAAGGATTTTATATTGGCACTTAAATTGCTGCGATTTTGGAACATTCAAAGATAAAGCTGTGCGTGTTCGTCTTATTATGGGAATCTACAATAAATACCTGCAACAGAAACTCTTGGACGAAGATAAGTTTGACACTGGCAAAAGCAGAGCAGTTAGTGTAAAATTATGAGCTAACGGTTTGGTGGATGAATTTGCATAACTCTGACGAGGCAGCACATCTATGATCGTGAGTATGTAGGCCGAGATGTGGATAACGTGAACGTAGAATAAGTGCCAATCGCGTTACTATTTCCTTTTCACCACGACATTCTCAGTATCGTGGGAAGAATAGTCAACAAAAGATTTTGTGTAGCAATTGTAAAAAGCAAAGCCATGTTCGTCCTTATTGCTACATGAGCGTGAGCTGGATTGACCACCCACGGATGCTATTCCGTTATTTCCAGATCAGCTGTATTTACACAAAGAACCAACAGATGATGTTTGGGACTAACATACATCCTCAATGTGTAAAAACTGATGACCCATTATGGAGCAATACCGGCGCCGGCCGTGCCCGAATGCTGGTCAAGTAGGGAATGGGAAGGAACGTGTAGATGTGACACTCGGTTTGAAAGATGCCGGGAAATCCTCTACACTTCCACGAGAAATCGCTAGGATGTTGGATAGTTGGGAAAAGGGAAAAGCAGTAGGGTTCATTTTGGTTAACGATACGCTTAAAGTTTGTAAATAGCACTATCCGCCAAAAGCCAGGGACCGCTCCAATAAGCAACAGAACATCGAACGCCAGTTACACCACACGACGAGGAGTTCGGCATGACCTCAACTCCGATTCCGCTATAGCACCTTGAAGCGAACCCACACCCCCGAAGGCAGTGCAATTACAACAGAAGAAAGAAGAGAAAAACACATAACCCACACATACATATTCCAAGAAGACACGGAGATCCATATCAGGAGATTACTTCCATTATAGGTCCTCAACGAATAGAAAGATTAAAGGTGTGCAAGAGTCAGCAAGCGTTCAAGATTTTCAATGAATGAAGTGTATGAAGATAAGTGGAATAAGATGAAAGTTTAAGAAAGCTTTAATGAGCTTATGAGTGAAGAACTGTGGTGTCAAGACTGTTGTTCTGAAGAGGAAAAGAAGTATAGTAGGTAAGGAATAATGTTGATTTCATCTTGTTCCCCAAGACCAACGTCGACCAATGTTCTTGTTGAATCCCAAGATATGTATTGAGAGAGAGAGAGACAACACAAACACGGTTTCATTTTTCTCTGGGATCGTTTGTTGTTGAGCATAGGGCATCGGAAAAAAAAAAATTTTAGTTGCCACCCGTTAAGGATGTTAAATTATCGACCCCTTCATTCATACATACCGACGAAGACAATTTTACTACAATAGGTTCAATACGCAAACCGAATGTGGGACATTTGCGATTGGCTCCATATTTATTTACCGTGCTTTTGGCAACAATTGACATGAAATATTAGTGTCGCAAAATATTTCTTTAAATTTGCAGCTCGCAGCTGTGCTCAAGCGGTATAGCCTGCCTCTGGGACAAGTATGCTTCTGGAAGGTCAGTCGGTGATATTACAAGCTGCTTTTGATAAAGTTGTCGACTGGTGCTGCATCAACGGAGTGGAAAAAAAGTACATTCTTTTTCCAGTCAGAGCAAAAACTGTAACTTGTTCCTTTACTTAATCTTCTTTTATGAATTCCAAAGCAAAGAAAGTCATTCTCAATTTTTACGAGTCCGGTCACACATTGGGAAATACTCATGTTGGTGCGTCAACTTAAACGCCAGCTGTATCCAAACCACTTGATGGAAACAGTTGGTGAAATTTTCACCAATATGCTACCTGAATTTTTCACAGAAATCCACAGAAATAATTTAAGGGGACCCTTCCCTGGATTTGGGCAAAAATAAGGCAAAGTTTGTATTTGTTTTGTGGGAGAATGAAAAGGCGTACGAACTTCTTTTTTTTGACGATTAAATTTGATTATTATTCAAGATTTCGAAGAGATAAAAAAAGAAGTTGTCACCCCATGTTTTGCGCGCAGAGGCTTACGGGAATCGCCATTTTGTAGCCGCCATTTTGAATTTTCAAAAATTTTTTATCTCTTTGAAATTTTAAATAATAATCAAATTTAATCGTCAAAACCTTAAGTTCGTACGCCTTTTCAATCTCCCACAAAACAAATACAAACTTTGCCTTATTTTTGCCCAAATCCAGGGAAGGGTCCCCTTAAGTTATCGCTGCTCCACAATTAATACGTTGCGAATGCGTTTGCGTGATTTAGTCAGATTTCACATGGGTTTTCTGTCCAATGTACGTCAACGGAACGTAGAAGTTTCTATTGTAGGCAAGCCTTTTGCCCCGACGATGCAGCGAAAATCATGTGACCGTTATGAAAGTATTTTCGACATGGGTGAACAAACGGGTTTTGATTTGCCATATTTCAGGAACAAAGTCTACTTTATCAGTTTTTCTCAACCTGACATATGGTAGGGAACGGCTTAAGCACTCCAAGACCCTATTCTAAGCACGGGGTAAACGTTAACTTACAACGCTCATTTTTTGCAGTATGGTGCTCCATGTAGTACCATAATTAAAAGCTAACTCTAGCAGGGAAAGCCAAATTAATCAAAAATCAACATGGAACGGACATAAGAAAAGGGACAGTACTCGTTTGTTTCAACACTGTATGAACTAAGATTCATCGATGCAAGTAAATTTTCACTGTTTTTAACAAAAAATAACTGAAACCACAATTTTCAAAGGCACTTTCTTTCAAATGTAGGTATTCAGTCCATTGCTTTGAATGTTTTAATAGCATAAATCTTGTTATTATTTTAACTACACGAAAAATGCATACATTAATTAACAACAAAAGTAGAAAAACAATAAAAAATAAACACATGGTGATGTGATACTCCACCAAAAATGGGACCACTAAAGTATGCACAGGCAGGTTTTTTTTGTTTGATGTTATCCATAGGATTGCGATACAATCAGATATTTGTCTTACGTTCGTATTTCCACATCCTAGCTTAAAAAATAATAAAACATTTACCTAAACAACCACACTTCACTTGCTAGGGTAGAATTTCTTCGATGGATCCTTCGCCATATCGACCAGAATTTGCGCGGGCTGGAAGGGAGCACCGTACAAGTCAGCGTACAACCGCATCTTGTCCACTAACTTAGCAGCACCATATTGATCTACCCAACGGAATGGACCACCGGTGAATGGCGGAAATCCAAGGCCGAACACGGCACCAACATCACCCTCTAGCGGACTGTCCAAAATCTTTTCCTCAAGACATAGCACTGCTTCATTTACAAATCGTGAAACCATACGTAGCTGCATATCTTCAACACTGTTGGCGCCTCGAGATTGCAAGGCATACTTTTGCTTCAAAATGGCCAGAGCACCCTGGTTAACCTCGCGATTTTTGCTCCTACCGCCGTCATACATAAACACACCTTTTCCGGATTTACGTCCCATGAAACCTGCCTTAACCATATCTTCCATTACACCAAGGTTTCCGCCGCTGAAACGATCACCAAACGCCTTCGATAAATCGACGGCAATGTGTGCACCAACATCGATTCCGACTTCGTCAGCCAAAGTAGCTGCGCCAACCGGGAATCCAAAAGATTTGGTCATCTTATCCAGGTCTTTTGGATCAACACCTTCCTGAAGAAGTCTAAAATACAAGATAATCCTTAGACACGACAAACGAAATTCATCCCGTCAACCTACCTGATCGCTTCAGACAACATAGTAGACAAGATGCGAGTTGTATAGAATCCTGGTCCATCGCCGACCGTGATGACAACCTTACCCTGCTTCAAACCAACTTCGACGGCAGCAGCAGCAGTTTCCTTAGAAGTTCCTGGATGTGTGATGATTTCGAGCAATTGCATTTTATCTACAGGCGAGAAGTAATGCATTCCGACAACATTTTCCGGTCGCGAGCTGCCAGCAGCAATTTTCGTAATTGGAATAGCCGACGTATTGGTTGCAATGATGCAGTGCTTTGGAATGACCTGCTCAAGCTCTTTGATTACCTTGTGTTTAATGTCGATATTTTCGAATACTGCTTCAATAACGATGTCGGTATTTCTGAATGCATCATAGCTGAGAGTGGCGTTCAGATTGGATAGAATCTGATCCTTTTCGATGCCGCTGATTCTTTTTCGTTTGATTGCGTTCTGTAGACCGGTTTGAACTTGTCCAATACCACGGCCTAGACCAGCTTCTGTGGTGTCCTTCATCACCACCTGATAACCTTTATCGATACTCACTTGGACAATACCTGCACCCATCAATCCTGCTCCCAGGACACCAATCTGTTTTAAACAAAAATGATAATTAATTCGATGAAACACAACAGTCATAACTTATTTAACTCACAGTCTTTGGTGGATTGGCGGGCTTTCCAAAACGATTCTTTTTGCACTCTGTTTGTCCGCGGAACAATCCGATAAGGCCCTTAGATTGTGGAGTTTGTGACAGTTCTCCAAAACCTTTGCGTTCTGCCTCAGAACCAGCCTCAAATCCTTTGTCTACACCAACGCGGATTACATCGATAATCTATAAAATTGTATAAATGGCAGTTACCCTTAATTAAGTGATGCACTTCATTTTACCTTAAGTGGTGCAGGGTAAAGTCCCCCAGACATCTTCATCACCTGCTCACGAGCTTTACCAAATACTTTATCCTTAACCCAATCGATTGAGAAGGCATATTCAGTAACCGCATTCACCAAGCCGGCCTTTTTTCTGTTGACCTTGAGTTTATCGGAGGCAATGTCCTTCGCTGTTTGGATGGCTACCTTTTCCAGATATTCAATCGTGTTCTCCTCTGCTGACTTCAATCCTGGACCCAATGGGCTCACAAGCAAATCTACAATACCCAGCTTTTTGGCCTTATCAGCTTTGACATTCTTCCCTGTTAAAGCTAGATCTAACGCGGTGGGAATTGAGCTCAATTTGGGTAGCCTTTGAGTGCCTCCAGCGCCTGGGAGTAACCCAAGCATGACTTCTGGAAGTCCAAGATTGGTTTTTTTGTCCTTTACCGCAATACGGTAGTGACAGGCCAACGCCAACTCTAGACCACCACCCAAGCAGACACCGTTTATGGCAGCCACAACAGGCTTTCGTGATTTCTCCAGCTTATTAAACATGAGTTGACCTTCGTGAGAAATTTTGGTGGCTTCCTCTGCGCTCTTACATTTCTCCAGCATGGTGATGTCAGCGCCCGCGACAAAACATCCTGGCTTGGCGGAAATCACTACTGCCGAATTGACCGCTGGATTGGTTTCCAGATCACGGAAGACAGCATCAAACTCAGCTTGCACTTCGGCTCCCAGAGAATTTACCTTCGCGTTGGGAGAGTCTAGCGTCACTACCAAGACATTATCGACGACCTTGGTTTTGATGTGCTTACCGACCGGGGCACTGGCCAGAAAGCGACTCTGCATTAGAGCAGCATTGCCTGTAATGAAATATAAATAAACGTTATTTGTACAATGTCTGGAAAATTTCACACGCCGGATCGAAGGGCTTAATTATGCATATATAGGGTGTCCCAGAAAGTCTAAGCACGATTTTGATGCGCCATTGTTGCTTCCAGATGACGTTTAAACAGCTGATCATTACTGTGTATCATTGTTTACATTTCAACTCTACGAGTCTAACGGTACATTTATTTTCCCGGAAAAGCACATACAGATCGTGCACAAATGGTGCACTTTTCCCAACGTTTCGCTGAATCAGTTGCCGAAAATGGATAATCCAGCGGATTCCATTAAAACTTTTGAAAGACACTGGAAAAAAAAGTATCAAAAATCATTGGCACACAGTCTGTGCTGAAACTACTGAGCAGTGTTAGATCAAAAGTCCGCTCTTTGGCGTACGATTAAATGAATCTCTGAAATGTCAATGAAAATCGTTTTCATTCATATTCAACATGACGCCAAACACGTCAACAACAATCAGCTGTCAAAACGAAACTAAGGGCAGTATGGCACTGAAATTTGGCTGGTATGCCTTAATACAAACGGACTACAAGGCACTATGACATTTTTTGCAGTAGCATCGCATTTTGGCGATCAAGGAGGTCCCCACCTAGTAAGCATATTGCTATGAGGTACCAGGTGGTTATCCACCGATTGCCTGTCGATTTGATCTCGATTGAGTTATCTGAAATTATAATATTCCGTCTACTGTGTCACAAAGCATTGCGATTGGTTAAGCGGATACAGGACACATCGATTGGTTAAGCGGAAGTCCCATCCGGATGTTGCTAAAACTATGAGCTTGGAAATCAATAGAAACATAAAGTTCCAGAAGGCACGAATTTCTCTCTAAAGGACTCTAATTTCTCCAAATCCTTCAATCGTAACAGTGAATGGATTAGCATAAAGTGTGATAGCTGGGAATAGCTGGGATAGACACGAGTGGCACGATCTTCAGGCAGTCTGTTCAACTATTTGGCTTCGCCGACGACGTTGGTATCGTAGCACATAACTTTGAAACGATGGAAGAAACGTACATAAAATTCAAGACTGAAGCAGGTAGAATTGGGCTTGTGATTAGTGCGTTCAAACCATAATACATGAAGGGAAGTGGCTCACAAGAAGACAATGTTAGCCTCCTACCACGAGTTCAGATCAACGGTGATGAAATCGAGGTAGTAGACGAATTCGTGTATCTGGGCTCATTGGTGACAGCCCATAACGACATCAGCAGAGAAATACAAAGGCATATTATGGCTGGTAATTGTGCTTACTTTGGACTTCGAAGGACGGTTAGATCGAACAAAGTTCGCCGAACTAAAAAGTTGATCATCTACAAGACATTAATTAGACCGGTAGTTCTCTACGGCCACGCAACATGGACATTGCTGGTATAAAAACCAACGCGTCCTTGGTGTCTTTGAACAGAAGGTGCTGCGGACGATCTACGGTGGAGTGCAGATGGAAAACGGATCGTGGAGAAGGCGAATAAACCACGAATTGCACCAGTTGCTGGGAGTACCTCCCATCGTACACATCGCAAAAATTGGTCGACTACGATGGGCTGGGCATGTCGTAACAATGTCGGACGACAGCCCTATTAAAGTGGTTCTCGAAAACGAACCGACGGGTATAAGATAAAGAGGCGCGCAACGGGCAAGATGGATCGAATCCTAGAGGGTTTGAGCTGTTTAGTGGAAGAGACACTGAAGAAGTCTGCACATTGTAGACGAAATACGCGTATCTGTCAAGATAAGCAAAGGTAGTTGGAATTAAATGGAAATGGAAATTGAAAGTATAGAAAAGTTGAGTTTCTGTTTGAAAATAGAAGACGTTTGAATCTTCTTTCAGCATGGATCAGCATGGCCGACATTAAAGACTGAATTAGTTTTTATTTCGGCACTACGTTGGCATTTAATATTCTACTCATTTATTTTGCTGCCCCATCGTAGAACGTTTATGACAAGACGCTGACATCAGGTGTGACACTGGCGGATATGCGGCAATTCACTCTTAGACATCTTACTTTTAATCTTGGCGAAACGACCAAAATTACACTTTTCATTTTTGTGGCACATTAGGTTGTTGTTTATTCCTTTTTTAATGGAATAAATAATCAGAATACCTGGTTTTCCCAAGGTATAAAAAAAGAGTCGCCGTTTTGATTAAGGTAATTATCTCACTGTTCGAAATGATGAGCTCCATTGCTTAAGGATGTCACTGAAAAGTGTTACTTAAGACTGTTGATGACCAGCACTATAAATAGGACGCTTAGAAAACAACATATGAAGCAGTAGAATGGGCTTTTCCATGCGTTTTTTTTTTAATATCAGCTTTGCTCCAGATTTTAGAGGTTATTGATTCAGACCAATAACCGAGTTGCAACCATTGATACGTGCAGTCAGTCAAGCTAAACTAATGAGAAGGAAACGATCTCAACCAATTTGTATCAAATTTCAGGATGTCAACTATGTAGCTATATCACGCAGTACGTAGAAGTCGCTTCTATTTGTGAGCTTTCCTTGAAAATTTGGACATTACTAGTGGCAGTCTGCAACATTTTTGTGATTACCGTGTACCATCTTGGCAGCCTAATTTACATGTATATTTGGTCGTATCTCGATAACGGTTCAACGAAATATATTGAATCTAGGGTTGAGCTGTTTGTGGAATACTTGTAACTATAAATTAGAAGAAAAATATAATTAGTAATAACTGACTCGAGTTATTAGTAGACACTGAAGAAGTCTGCATTGTAGACGAAATACGCGTATCTGTCGAAGATAAGCAAAGGTAGTTGGAATTAAATGGAGATTACTAATTTTTCTTCTAATTTATAGTTAGAAATATATTTGCTTTATTCATTTCCCTAGGTAATGTGAGGCAGTAGTATTTTTTTTTTTTTTCAAATTAAGATGGCATATATCCGAAAATGATTGAGTGCGCAAAGTATGGTGACTCCACGGTACCTTCCATTGAAGACTTATGGAAAAAAAATCATCACCAACCTACTCTACTGTTATCGCCACCCACAGACGACAGCTATAAGTAGCCATCGCGTGTCCTTGTGTACGAAATATTCCGATCTCTTGAAAATTTTCGATCAAAACCTCAACCGCGTTATCCATCAAACACAGTTTACTTTTCTGCAATCGAAAATAAAAAACAAAATGCATCTGCTACCGGAATTGCTACGTTTGACAAACACTTCAGAATTTCTGAAAGTCTTTTTATAATAAGTATTTTTTGTTCTAAATTGACTATTGTTTTGCTATTGTGTTTGAAGACGAAAGACTTTCCGTTTATTCCATTTACGCTGCCGCGAGCATTGTTTCCCTGGCAAATCAAACATTCAGTCTAGATGATGTGGATTTTGAAACGATTTCGAACGCGGCCTCACTTCTTGAAACATCGTCTTAGCTCGGACCTGATGGTGTTCCGTCGATTTTTCTTAAACAGAAAATAGCCTATCGGATCTACTTCATCAGATAAAGCAACTGTTCCTCTCTAGCGGCATATTTCCTTCTTGCTGGAAAACAGCGGACATGTTTCCCGTATATAAAAAGGAAGCAAACGGGATGTTTGCGGAGAATTTCAGCCACATCCACTGCACAAAATTACTCTATTGCTCTCTCATGCGTTCTATACTGGAGTACAGTTCAGTGGTTCGGAGTCCATGTTTTTGATAATATCGCCGAGCGAATCGAGTTTATTCAACGCCATTTTTCTCGGTTCACGTTTCGCAGACGCTACGAAAGTCGCTGCCAGTTAGATCCTGCGAGTCCGTAGAGATATTTGTAGAGCCCTCACCGTCGCAGATACTTTACAAGGAAGAATCGACTGCGAACAAAACTGCAACAAGTCAACATCAATGTCCAACCAAGGCCAATGAGTATGCCAAATGTTTCTGATGAAAAGTTAATTTACAGATTTTTAATCCGAATAATCTATCTCAAACTGTTCGGCGCCAATACCATAAGACCTTTATTCCAATTGCATATTGAATGTCTAAGTTATGCGAAAATATAATTATGCCGACTGAACCTGAAGCAGCTTTAATTTTCCGATATTTATGCCAAACGATCAAATTTATTTTATGCGAAATGGTCAATATGCCCAACACGGTTACTGGCTAAAACCCATTAATGGGTGCAAAAATACGCATTTTTCTACACCACACGTAAATGTCAAACAATGGGTATAATTTGATTTGCCAAAATGGGTAAAAAAATACCCATCGGTGAGAACTTATTAGCAGGAAAAAAATGGGTGAAAAATACTAATGAAAATTATTTAACTCTCTTCAGTCGTTTGTGCGTTGAGTCTCGAATCAAATAAATCTGGTCCGAAATCTGCCAACAAATGCAATTCAACAAATAAGATGAGCAAAAGTGGATAGTTGGTCCAGTTGGTATGTAAAAGATTCCTAAATATATGAATAAATAAATTTAAAATAATCAATTTCCAAAACCGCCATTCTCAGATTGTTTGAAAAATGGAAGAGCTTCGAAAGAAACTGGACTTCCAGTTTTACATAATATTAATGCACTATCGAGTTTTACATCACATTAATGCTGTTCAATAAAAAATATTTAGAAATATTCGACTATCTACGACTATTTTTATTTCCAACGGATATTTTTTCAAAAGCACACGAATTCATTATCAATTTATCTATTCATGATTCAAAAATGGGTGTTTTTTTACCCATTTTGTTATAAAAAAATTTTCCCTGATGGGTAAAAAATACCCATTTTTTGACGGAAGTGGCCCATACTCATTAATGGGTTATTCGCGTTAACCCATTAAATGAGGAGTGGCGATTATAGCGAAAGTGAGTACTATAGTACCCATTAATGGGGTTTAGCCAGTAACCGTGAACGGCCTTTATGTCAAATGACCATTTATGTTATTGCTCGATTGTTGAAAAACGAAGCCATTCTATTACTAAAATTGTCGAACAGGGCGATTTTCACGCACCTGCTGGGCTAACTCGCTTCGCAAACGAATTCGTTGATTTTGGGAGTTTGATGAAATAATGATTTTTCCAATACCTACAATCCGAGCTTGTTGCATAACTCATATATTTGTATGTATTTCACATGGAAATTGAGGTGTCACGTGTTTGATTCAAGACTTGATAAAAACAATCTGGATAACCCCACGAAAAAGGCAACAAATTAAAACTTTTATTTGGTGCTTATTGCATCCAATTCGGACCAGTGGTTGATGATAAACATAACTTACTTTATGTCGTCACAAAAAAGTACACACTCACACACACTTCCGACTTCATCGAACTAAGCCATTTGTATACCGGTACTTTATAATAATCTAAATTTAGGTGGCTACTTTCCTAGATAATGACAAGGCGAAGGTTGAATACATGTTACATGTATTCGCCATAAAGCTGATAAGCATACATTATCTATCGATCGTTATCACAATCATTACCTAAACCGGCATGTGGCATATAGATTATTTTAGACTCGACAATAGGATTTTTATACCCCATAATCAATGCACAGAAGAGCAAACGTATCGCTTCTATCTCCCAATACCAAAACTGCTCCAACCACGGTCCAAAAGTTTACAATCTACTCTACTGCAGCATCGCAAAGTAACATAATACACCGCTTCATCATACCCCCATCACACACATGCTCCACTGCCTGTTAGTTAGACGACTGATGATGAGACAGAAACATTCCGACTTCGGCTCTCGCGATCAAAGTCCACCTCAACGTCACACTTCTATGCATTACGGCTGCTGTAGCTGGATTAAGATCACAAAGCTATCAGGCTTACCGATAAGGGTGCAAATGGTGAAACTCCTGTTGTAGTCCATGCATGACAATTCGATCCAGATCGGAAGCGGTTACGGTATTGCACTTACCTTTAAAATTAATCGTCCGGGCAAAGGTCAGATTTCGCTGCATTGATGTTCCTATCAGTCTTAGGCTAGCCATTTTCTCTTCAGTTCGGCTGAAAAGGGAATGATGAAACAATAAGATGGAGCCATCGATTACTTATCATCCCTTACCTTATGCTACGATATGTACTATAAGGAAACTAGTTGATTAAAAAACTACACAGTCGACTTGTCCACGAAGTAAAATATCGGGATGCAACTAAATGGAACGAATCAAATGAAAATATATAAACCACTACTGCCCGAGTAGCGACGATGTCCGTCCCGTTGCGATGACTTATGACAAACGAATGAAAGACGTGAGATATGTCTATACAATCAAGCTTGCTGACGTTTATTGTACGCACACTACTATGCGGTATTCCGTGTAAACAGTTACGCAAATCTTTTCACTAGGAAATGTTTCTTGTTTTCATTAGGAAAAATGGAATACAAAAATTTAATACTTATTGTTGAATTATTTAATGGTTTTTTGCAACTTCCTCTAAAAACAACCTAAATTTCGTTGAGAATATTGAGAGCTATGTTTTAAATACTGTCATTTTTCGTAACTTGAAGAATTTCACACGATGAAATCTTTCACACGGTGTATGATTGCATGGATTTAGGCGCGCCGATGCACTGATGTAGACGCACTTAAGGCCTGAATACACGCACGGCATCGTTATGCCTTCTTCATACAAAATAGAAGGCGTAATCGCACCTTCCGTTGGGACACCTTCTATCCTTTACCGTCCTACATCGCCTTCTGGCCAAGAAGGTAGTTACTTCACGCCTTCTATAAGGCTCCACCAAACTGTAGCGTTATCGCTGCCGCCGCGGCAGCGAAATCGCAGCGGAAAAATCGCCGCGGTGAGATTACATGGCGGCTTATGGAGCGCACTGAACCAACGCGATTAAAAACGCATCGCGTCGGTTTGTGCACTCCCATAAGCCGCCATGATATCTCACCGCGGCGATTTTCCGCCGCGAATTCGCTGCCGCGGCGGCAAAAAAAAACGCTGCAGTTTGGTGGAGCCTTTAACTCGCTTGACCGCCTTCCATGTAAACGCATCACACCGTTCAGAAGGCGTAATATTTTTTTTGACGCCGTTTTTACACCTTCTTTTGTCGGAGGTGCTGACAACGCCGTCTTGAATCACTTCATGCCTTCTTGTGTCAAATTGTTTGAATTACGAGAGAGGATGTTGTTGTTGTTTATAGGATTTTTTTTGCATTGTAATATTAGCCTAGCTCGTCCATTCGGCCTATGCATAAAAAATATCATAAAGCCTGCGATAATCGGCAAATTAATGTTGGCATCATGATGATCGTTTTATTTTGAAGCTATTGAGTTGTTATTCATCAATTTATAGTTGCAGGGTTGCTACAACAGCGCGGATTTCGCGAATTTCGCGGATTTCGCGATTTTCGCGGATTTGGCGCGGATTTGATCGTAAAATTGGTTCTGGCGCGGATTTGGCGCGGATTTGTTCGTAAATTTTTTTCTGGCGCGGATTTGGCGCGGATTTATACGTAAAATTTGTTCTGGCGCGGATTTGTTCCAAATAGTTTCTATATACCAAAAATGAGTAAAACAAAAATAATCAAAACAGTTATACTAATGATTACAGAAATTATTATCATAGTTCTTAGACTAATTATAATTATGGTTATAATGACTATTATGATTATTATGTTAGTTATGATTATAATAATTATTATAATCATTATGAGAACTATAACTGTAATGATAAATATGATTGTTATGATTATTTTGGTCATTTCTATTATAATGATTATAGAAAATAATGATTATATAAAAATATATTTTGAATATTGTGATATTCTGAATATAATTTTAATACAATAAAAAAGAAGATATTTATTTTTGATTTTAATGATTATTACACTTATCATGATCATTACGATTAATCTGATTAAAATGATTTTTATTATTAGTCTAAAAACTATAATAATGATAATTTCTGTAATCATTAGTATATTATTTTGATTATTCTGATTATAACGAGAATGATTATTATGTAAATTATGAATATAATGATTATTATGATAATTATGATTATAATTATAATTCTGATTATTATGATCATTTTGATTGTAGTGATTATAAGGAATTTTCTGGGTTCAATTATTATATTGATTATTATGTTGATTATGATTTTAATGATTCTTACGATTATAATGAAAATTATGATAACTTAACTGTAATTTTAATAATAATAATAATTTTAATAATTATGACTGCTATGATTTATATGCTTTTGATGATTTTATTGAGTATTATGACTCATACTACTATTGCGATTTTTTATGATTATTATGGTAATTCAGAATATCACAACTATTACGATTATTAGAAATATTGTGATTATTATGGTCATTCGGACAATAATGCTTTTAATTGCTATAAAGATTATTATGATTACTACGATTATTATTTAAAAGATTATTATTAATTAATAAGATTATTATGCTTATTAACTTTCTTATGAATTATAAGAATTAGATTATTAAAAATATTATGATTATGATGATATGTATGATTATCATGATTATGAAGTATGCTATGACTATTACAATTATTTTAATTTGCATAATTATTTTGATTATTATCATTATTACTATTATTATTACCATCGTGAATGTGATATTGATTATTATCATTAAAATGATTTTTATGATAATTACGCATGACTATCTTGATTGATATAATAATGATGATGAGAATCAATAATCGCAAGAATTGTAATAATCATAATACAGGTATACCTCGATAATACGTACATCAACTTGATTCACTTGATCACTTCAAATTGAAATTGCATAAAAACAACTTCAAATTGAAATTGCACAAAAAAATCGAATACAACCAAAAAATAGGCAAAAGTTCCTCTATCTTTTAATTATATTAAATTTTAGGTACAACCATTAAATTTCATACAATTGCGACATGAAATGAGAAAGTAGATGTACGTACTGTCGAGGTATGTCTGTAATAATAATTATAATCATAAGCATAATAATTATTATATATTTTTAATCATAATAATCATACTAATAGTTAAAGGCATACTTATCATATTAATCATAGTAATCGTAATTATCATCATGCAATAATATTCATAGTAGTCTTAATAATCATTATAATCTTAATAACCGTAATAAACATAATAAGTATTTTAATCAAAATAATCAAAACATTCATTATTATCATAGTGATCATAAAAATCATAACCATCATAATTCAAATAATCATAGTAATCAAAATCATAATCACAATCATAATTATAAAAATAATAATATGATTATAATCATTATCATTATAATAAGCATTATCATAACAATCAAAATGACCACAATAATCAAAATAATCAAATGGTAATTCATAATAATCAAAATAATAATCATAATTATAATCTTGATCCTAGTCCTAATCCTAATATGATCTTAGTCATAATCGTAATTATCATTATCATATTATTATTCATAATAATTTTAATAATCAAAATAATCATAATAATCATCATAATAATAACAATTCTTATAATCATAATGAATATCGTTATAAATTATGATAACTATGTTCAGTATGGTTTTAAGAATTGTTATTATTATTATGATTATTATAAAGAGAATTATTATGATTATTTTGATTATTATAATTACTATAAATAACGATATGATAATGATTATTATGATTATGACTAAGATTGCGATTATTAAATTAAATTAATCAGCATAAGAATTATTATCATAACAATCATATTAATGAGCATAATAGTCATAATTATCAAAATAATCATAAGCATGATAATCATAATGTTCATAATAATAAAAATAATCATAATATTCATTATTATAATCATAATTATAATAATCATAATAATCGTAATTCTTATTATTAATAATAATAATCCTAATTATCGTAATAATTATAATAATCGAACAATTATTATGATCATAATTATAATTATCATGATATCCATAACAATCATTATATTTATAATTATCATAATTGTCGTTATGGTCATTATTGTTATCATAATAATAATCGAAATCATAATCACGATCGTGATTATAAACATAATCATTATCATAATAATTATAATAAACAAGACAATACTAATAACTATATAATCAGAACAATAATAATTATCATTATAATCATAACTATCATAATTTTCATACTTATTATAATCAGCATTATAATAATAATCATAATAGTAATTATGTTCATTTTAATTATTATAATTATAATCATAATAATTATTCTAATCATAGTAATTATTATAATAAATATATTATTCATAGTCGATTGGACCAAATAAAAACTCGTTCCAATTTCGCATTAAGATCGATTGATGAGGATGAAGTTTTCATTGCTTAACACTTCATAAAAAAAAACTGCGATCATTTGAAATCTGACTTTTATTTTAATTAAAATATAATGCTAGATAAGAGTAGTATTTATTATTATTTAATGTTAATTAACATGGAACTCCCTGAGCGATTGAAAGGAGAAATCCTAGAAAATTATAAATATCGATTCTAAGTTTCCAGAAATATCTCCTATATTGACGAATGTGTAGGGATGAAGATTCAAATTCAAGAGTTATACCTTGCAAATTTGAAGTTCAATATTTAAGAGTTCTAACTTAATGTTACTAACTTAAATTCTAAATTAATAAAAATCTAGAACAGCGTCATATTTTTTGTTTGCTAGTAGATATGTATTAGAACCTTTTTATATTTTTTTCCTAGGACTGCTATCAAACAGTTTGGATATGTTGTTTCTGACTTGGCAAAGTACCTATACTATTACTTCGACGTTCCATCGAAGTGGGAAGAATTTAAGGAAAGCTGCATCATCAAGCCTAAACGCTTCCAAAAGCATGTTGAAACACGGTGGGCGACTCTCGGACCAGCTGCAGAAGTGATTCTTTCAAACTTTAATCACTTAGTTTCTTTGAAAAAGAAATTGCAAGGGCTAACAAAACGGAGCTTATATGAGGAAGAAATTTTAAAGATTTTACTGCTGCCAAATATCAAAGAGCAGGTTCTTTTTGTGATTGAATCAGCAGGAGAAACTGAAAAATTGCTGAAGAATCTCGAAACGAATGAGTTCATTCTTTTCGATATATATGATTGGATTGTTGCCTTTTTTGTCACTATGATGTCAAGGGTTTACGATCCAAAAATGATAACTGATGCCATCAGTAGCAAAAAGCTGAAGGTGGAACATTTTCTCAATGATACAGATGTAATTATTTGAAAATCCATAATTGACGCAGCAGGACATCAATTTAAAACATCTCATTTTAAAAAGCATTTTAAAGATCATACTAGAGCCTTCGTCTCGTATTTGTTTTCCAAAGAAGTTCCCAATGAGTTTATTAGACTAGTCAGCAACTTCAAAGTTGAAAGGATCAAAAGTAAGGATTCCATCAAAGAAATCGTCCATCTAGTCGATGTGATTGATTTTAAGTTAGACAAATTCAAGGTTCACGAAGAATTAGTACTCGCAAGTGTTAAGTTGTCAGGTAAGACGGTTGAATCAGCGACAGACTTGGAAGTACTTGATTTTTTATTTCAGGACGATAGTTTCTCTGAAATGAGAACATTGCTTAGCATTGTAACTTGCGTATCGCATTCTAACGCAGAGGTCGAAAGAAAATTTTCACTGTCCAAGCATTTGATGCCGGAAAACCGAACAAGGCTCAGTGAAGAGCATTTTAATAATCGTAAAAATATCTTGAGTGGCATGCATTTTTTTGAAAATGATATAACCAGATTTGATGTTTCAAAGGAGTTGATTCTTAAGGTCAAATTCGCGAGGCTATCATATGAATCAAAGCAGAAACATAAGAAAGACGTAGACTTAGTGGAGGCTCCGAAAAAGATGGAAAATGAAAAGAGAGAAGTAAGGCACCAGATCAAAAAACAAGAAGAAATAGTCGGAAAGAAAAGAAAGGCTAAGGAAGAGATTTTCAGCTTGATGGAGAAAGAAATCAGAGCAATGACTTCAAATAGTCCAGAAGCGTCATTCCTAAAAATTCTATTGAAACAAAAAGATAACATTGAAGAGGAGGAACAATCAGAACGGGGAAAGTTAGCTCTAATGAAAGCTAGTTAAAACAATTAAATTTTATCATGTACATGTAAAATAAATAAGTACACGGCAGATAATCCCCACATATGTATTGACAAAAATCGATAAAAAATTCCACATAATACTGATGTGTTCACACATGAAAAGAATCCTCGGAGAATCACAAATGAAGTTTGTGTGATTAATGAAAAGTATGTTTGGTCACACATAGTGATTATATGTACACATAAAAGTATGTGTGTTTGCAAAAAGCTATCATTTGTTGATCGCATTGCAAAATATCATGTGTCGGACACAGATATTATCATTGCTTTTCTATGAAATGGCAGCGTGGATCACATCTTGGGCCATTGAAGCTTTTTATCTGGACATTTTATCATGCTGGTAATCGGTCGATTTCTTTGACTTAGCTCATCGTGACGTATGTTTCCCTCTTTACAGGTTTTATTTCACACTTCAATCTTTAATTAAATTACTATTTTGATCGATGTTTCTGGTTGGCTCAAACATAATCGGCTTCAGAACACCACCACTACCCACACCTTCGCCCCATCACAGCCGGCAATGTATTCCAATCTCGTGGTTTTTCTGATGGAAATTATTCAAAAAGCTACAATGACACACAATGATGCACGATACTGCCATAAATGATCGTTGCATGTTATTGTTTACCCCGTATCGGGTCTCCTACAAATGAAGCCGTTCCACACCCTATATAATTGGTGCTTGGTAAGTCTTTGAAAGTTTTCGTGTGTGTTTGATTTTAGGGCGCGGATATGATTTTGAACTGGCGCGGATTTGGCGCGGATTTGATTTTGAACTGGCGCGGATTTGGCGCGGATTTATTTTCATATTTCTCGTAACAACCCTGTAGTTGTATACTTGAGTGATATTTTTGATTTCCTGAACTTTTCAGCGATCATGGTTTCACTGGTTAAGATGAACAAATTATGGTCATGATCTTCAAATGTCGTGAATTTGGGTAAATTGAATCAAATGCTTAGAGATGCCTGATGTAGATAAAAAAGGTATCTCGTTATAAATTAGCTATTCACAAAGAAACATGAACAATGATTTAACAAGAATACCGTAGACCGAATTTTTGGATTACATTATTTCCAATGTTCCTAACTATGGCCTAATGTAATTATTACATATAAAAAAGTTTATATTGATATAGTTTTCAATGGAAATGTGTGAAAATGTCGTTGTAATTTTTTTGAAAAGTTTATCCAAAGCAAAATCTTAGTAACAAATGCTGTATAGTAAGAATTTTACAGTTTTGAAATAAAATTGCCAATTGGTTATATGTGAAAGTCATTTAAAGTAGTTTTGTTTTAATTTGTTTAGCGTCTTTTAATCAAGCATTCTTAAGAATCCTCTTGGCAAAAAGTAAACAAAGTAACATATGAAACTGACATTTGTCGATCACGCCTTCTGTATGCCGTCTTGTCTTGACACCTTCCGCCTTCCGTGTAAATGCATACCAAAAATTGAACGGCGTGACAACAAGAAGGTGTGTAGACGGCGGAGTCCAACACGGCGTGATTGTACCTTCCATGTAGACGGCAAGAAGGCAGTGCGTGCTAGAAGGGCCACATGAAGGTATCAAGAAGGTACTGACAAATTTCGCCAAGAAGGCATCAAGATGCCGTGTGTGTATTTAGGCCTTTATAAACAAGTAAAGGCGCAACCCAAATAGACTCGTGGCTGTAATAGCATGCATATACAAGGCATATGCATTACGTCTAGTGCAGCATTGAAGTTGAATTAAAGCTGAAAGGGCCCCACTAAGATTGAACTAATGCATATCTTTTATTATGCCATTAGACATGGCTAAAGTAGCATTATTGCATTTGGTAATGCATCACTATATTCTTAAAGCTAATCTCACGCTTCATTACTGTTAGACTGTTTCGCCACAAATGTTATCTAACGCTCCCAAGCTTAATAATGCGCCCCTCATAATGGACTCACACGAACACACTCAAATATTCTGTCAAAATAACACAGCAAATCAAAACAAAGGCGCAAATATGTACAGCAAGGTGCTGACTTCAAGGTGTATTTTGGACCAAGGGGTTCTACAACAGTGAACCAATTTCAAATCGCTAGTTGCATATTGATTGTTGATATTACTATAGGCACTCAAGTAATAGACCGGCCAACGTGCCGCCATGTTGTATCCAAAACGAACATTTCCCATACGATTTGACAGTTGTTTTGCATATATCAACTGTGCCAGACACACGTTGACCGGTCTATTACTTGTGTGTCTATAAGTTTTAACAAGTATTGGGACCATTGTGGTTCTAAGATCATCCGTACCGGTGCGCGACTAAACTATATTTGATCACCCTTACCATCACTTTAAACCGTATCGGGGGCAACTAAAACCGCTAGCAAAATTGTGGCGCGACTATCGGAAACCATCAGGCGCTCAAATTTAGCAACGCGATAGTGGCGCGAGAGAAGATTCCTATTCGACAGCCAATTGTCAAAAATCTTCATTTGGTTTGTTGTTTATATTTCTTTACGCAATCAGGATTAGTGAAAAATTTTGAATTTAATTTAAAGAAAATTATTGCTTTATCAACTTTAAGTCAATTTGGTTATTAATAAGAATTTTATCAATAGGGTTGTGCGATGCCTTTTTCATAATTTCTCCTGGATAGATTTTTGGTTGGCATGAAAGAGACCCATTAGCAACTATGGCCGCTCTAGCCACCTCTGGGATGTCCCGGGTGAACCCGTAGGAGATGTTTTGCTCCAAACCACGTGGTGCGACGGTTTTTTCTAGATGTTTTTTCGTCATTCTTTTTCTTCAGACTTTTTTTTTCCTTTATTATCGAAATGTTTAGTCCTGGGCTGGTTCACCTCCCGTCGTAGTCACTAGTAATACCTTTTTGGGTATTTCCGTAACTTGTCCGGGGGTGAGATTCGAAATCGTTACTTTGGCGTAAGTGGTATGGATGTTAATCACTACGCCGGGGTCGTCCCTTTCTTCAGACTTCGGTAGGCCTGAAAAGAACCATTCGCCACATTGGCCTCTCTCGGAACCTCTGAGGTGACCCAGGGGAACCTGTAGGACGCGACATTTGTGTTTTGGAACCAAACCACGTCGTGCGACAGCTCTTTCTTTTTTATTTCACCTGGAGAGGCATGAAAAGAATAATTTACCGCAATGGCCCATCTGGAAACCTCTGGGGTGATTTGGCGAAACTTATAGGAAAGGACATTTATATTTTTGTACCAAACCCCAGTGGTTCCCAGAGAGACCACTGTAATCAATGGTTCTTTTCATGCCAACTGAACGTCTCTCCAAGAGAAATCACGAAGAAAGAGCCATCGCAATTGACTATGTTTATGACGATCACCGAATCTGTCAAACTGATGAAGGAGCACTAGTTTACCAGCGACCGATACAGAACACGGTAACAAAATATTGTAGCGGCGGGCGTGAGATTGAGTGACTAAACTAAAATGACAGCTCGATGCGCTAGTATCATAGTCTAACTCTAACACCAGTAGGTCCCGAACAAATACGATTTTTTTCTTGGCTCAGTCAGTACTAGTACATTGGTCCCAAGCTCGGTCCCAAGCTTAATAATGCACCCTTAATAATGAACTCACACGAACACACTCTCAAATATTCTGTCAAAATAACACAGCAAATCAAAACCAAGGCGCAAATATGTACGGCAAGGTGCTGGCTTCAAGGTGTACTTCGGACCAAGGGGTTCTACAACAGTGAACCAATTTCAAACCGCTAGTTGCATATTGATTGTTGCTAGTATTTTAGTCGCCCAGATAGTTGCGCCCGATACGGATGCTCTAAAGCAGCGAACTAGTTTTAAATCGCTAGTTTCCTTTTGATTGTGGGTGTGTCTTATTGTTATTGTTATTGTTTGGTGTATAAATCCTGCCTTCTACTAAGGCGTATCCGGGGACTACTCCCCGCCGGGTTTACGCAACCTATTAATACTTCCCGTTGCACGTGTCAGCTTGTGCGATACTCTAGACACACAGTGGGTGGTCGTATCCGGGTCCTCCACTGGGTAGGCGCAGGTGTCCGTTAAGTTTCTGGTACACTAATTCTTTTTTATGCCTAACTGCAGTATTATTACTTTAAAAGATAGTAGAAAACCCGTGTGTAAAACAACAGTCTGTAATAATATGTATTGCACTCAATTGGCCATAATAATATGAAAACTCCATACCGAATTCTTCAAAATATTATAAACTTTTCAGAATTGGACCGATTACCATGTCCACATTCATACCGTTTGGATTTAGAATTTCAGTAACATTCCATAAACCGATCTTAGGGAAGGTCCATTAATTATGTCACACAGTAGGAGGGGAGGGGTGTTTTGGGAAAACGTTACAATCCATACAAAAAGGTCCATACAAAAACCGTGACAAGGGGGGGGGGGGTATAAAAAGTCACTTTTTGCGTGACCATTTAGGACGTTCCCTTATTTTCTTTTATTTTTACTTCTTATCAGGAAAAACGTTTGTGTATGATGAAGGGTTGGGTTTGGATGGTTAAGGGGAAAGCTTTAGAGAGAATTTATTGTTGGCCAATGCAGGGCACCTTCTACGTTTTTATTTGGTTGTTTGGTAGCAAAGAACTTCTGAAATTGAGATTGTTTGATACCTAAGTAATTGTATAAATTGTTCATGAGCTCTTTTCAGTTGTTTTTAACGACATTTGAGCATACCCAATAAACAAAATGCGACTGCTTTGGTGCTTTGGTATGAATCTGGCGCAGTCTATTTACTTTTGATATAAATTTTATAATTTCCCAATAGAAGCACCCTTTTTAACGTAGGACTAAGTTTCTCTTTTCTATGCCAAGTGTCATTTTGTCTCTCGTTCGACAGAACACAATGACTTCATTTGTACACCCCTTGATCAGAAAAACATACAACATTTTTGCATTGAAATAACAATTAAGTGCTATTAGTATTTTGTTTACTTTTTTTTTCCTTGAAAATTACCTACTTTCGCTCCCATACAAATCTCTCTACACTGAGCCATCTTTGTCAATCAATGTTATATGTTATTCATATAATATTGTACTATTGGAATTTCCTATAGATTTTATCTTGGAACGAACATGTCTTTTACGAGTTATATGCAACGCATATGACATGGCTCTCGCGCGATCATCTTATTTTTTCATTTGCCTATACCATCAAAACCGATACTGCTCGTTTGGCAAAATATATGCAAAATCAATTTGTTTTATATGCTGTGCATATACTTTCGATTTGTACTTCATGTGTCAATTATTATAGAGCGTTGATATTCAGTATAAAACAAAATGTTCTCTATAGTTGGTTTACAAAATGCGTGCTTATTAGATCAAAAAATATTGCTTGACAGAGAAGATGGCGAGTCGCGGGATGGTAAATGTTTGTCTCCACAGTATTTTCTGTATTTCCTTTCTGGCTAGACCCGAACACATTTTCTTCTTCCACAGGAATGTGATCCAGCGCTTGACGAGGTTCATTCACTATTCTGTTTGGGACTATCCACGGTGCAAGGGACGCTTGATTGTTTACACATTCCAGAAGAGGGTTCAATCTGGTGAAGTCTATGGTCGATAGCTCTTTATTCCAATGCTACATTCAACTAAAAGAAACACTTTTATATTCAGTTTGTTTTAATAAATTAAAATAACAAACTTACCATTAATAAGATCAAAAAAACTAAGTGAAAATCCGGTGTCCAGCAACAGACGCTCACGTTCATCCGCCATGTTTTCCTTTTCACTTTATACCTACTTCTAAAATGATACGATTGATATGACATACACACATATGATTCCGCAATGAAATCGGGTCTGTCAAAGTTATGTGCAAATCATGTACCGAATATGTTACATGCATATAATTTCAGCGTGGAATAATGTGGTTAATTTTTATTTGAGCGATAGTACATCCGAACGGATTTTCGCATAATATGTATAGGGATTCATTTAGAAAATATGTTCCAAGAAAAGAGTTGATTTTATATGGCATTTCTGATAAAATTTCCTTATTGAGTTATTTGAGTGTATGAACAGGTTGAAAATATGTTTTCCCTATCCGGGTCCTCAAAAACTGGTAACAAAGTTCAATTGTATTCTTCTTTTTATTTCAATTAGCTTCATTCTATGATGAATACAGAAATAGCCACACCCCTCAGCTGCAATTTATTTTGCTTTTTTGCCGATGTCTGATTTTATAATTGAGGCTCGTCCTCTTTTTAGAATTTGGCTTGGTACTGAATTTTCGCGCCTCTCTTCATTCAAGGCTATGCTATCAACGCTAGTATATAGCACACGAGATGAACCGAAACTATTTCAGTTTTCGACACGAAATCTCCGCTGGTGGTTCGGACACGGCTTTGTCCTCCCACCACAGTCCGCCCGGTTGTAGTATGGGAGACAGAGTCTCTTGCAAGACCGACTAATCGGACAGTTACCGCTTTTCATGTCTACCCAATGCAACGATAAAATTTCGTCCCTTATGAAATCATTTCGCTTCGTCTCGCGTACTATATACTAGCGTCGAATAGCATGGCCCAGAAATATGAGGATCAAGAAAAGGGCAGTTTGGAGCTAAATTCATGAGAAGGGACGGATTATAGAACTATTTTAACCAACCATATGTGCAATGATACGTATAAAATAGATGACCATCACTATAAACCAACGCGATCCTTCGTGATCCTTGCGGTTTTATTTCTGATATAACCCACCATAACTTTTTATATTTAAAATTCATCACAAAGGCCGAGTTTAACCATTTTCCGTCGGAAAAACGAACTATGGTAGAACATAAATAAATAGTAGTTTACGTCAACAGTTCCATGGGGCTATAAGATAGCTATTTAAAATTTCTCGTGATATTTCGGTAGTTCTAGAACTATCAGCATGTGTACCTATCAGTTGTAATACAATATATTTATTTAGTGCTGGGAATTTGGAATAAGTATGCTGTAAAATACATTTTCTTAACGCAAATAAAAGGCTTATACCCGATACTTACCACCCGCGTTTACAACTTTAACCTCTTAATGTCTTCCATTTTAAAGTCAATCCTACAATGAGGTTATAAAAAATGTAATTGCATTGATTTAAACTTGAAAAAAAAATAGTTACATCGCACAAGCTACACTTACCTCAAAGCCAGAATGGTTCGCACCTCATTGGGAGTTAATCTCCACGTGGCCGATGACGAATCCCAGTACTCCGGCAGTTCGGATACACTTTCCAGATTGAGAATCGTCGCCATTTGTAGCAACTTGGCCAGTTTGTCCCTGACGGACCAAGAAGTAGCTCCGGTAAGAAACGAAGCCAAGGCCCTAACTTCCTGATCCAACACTAACCCACCGAGTCGATTGAAAGTCGATTTCTTAATAGCACGCTCCAGGCGAGCCGTGATTTCGGTCGTTACAATGCTAACCAGAGCATCGTAATTCCTCGGCGTGAGAGCAGATTTAAACATTGTGAAAAGCCCATCAATCTGCACTATCAAGTATTGGATAAAAGTTTCACCGGCCTCGTAAGTAGCCAATTCTTCTTCCGTTAGATTATGATTGTGGGAAATGAGCTGATCCACCCATGGATGCAGTCTCGGTTTAATGGCAGATGTTCGCAGCTGTTGAAGGCCGAAGTCGACCAACGCCTTTAACGAATCACCGACCGACTTAAGACCGGATAGGCAGCTGTCAAGCTTCTCCTTCTCCCTTACCGTCATTGCTGGGAAGTTCATTTTTACCTCATCGGCCATCATTGACCACAGCGTCTCGATAAATTCAGTGGACATGTCGGCGTTGTTGAGAGCCGTTATAAATTTGTTCCTAGCTTGATCCACATCACTTGTCTGCAGACGACCCTGCTGGATCGAACTTTGGAATGCAGACTGAGCTAGGTCCATGTAGCCCGTAGGATAACCGGCTTTCAAAGGAGTTTTGAGGGCATTCATAAAGTCCTGCTCCAAACAACTTGCAGCATTGTTGATCACAGCGCAAACACCATCCAACGATTGGGTGCCATTTGAACGGCGAATGCACTTTCTTATAATGAAAAACACATCATCCAACATGCTGGAACACTGCTGACCGCTTTCTAGGTTATCAAGGGCTATTGCTTTCAGCACACTTTCTTCCATAAAATAGCGCTCGAAGAGCAGGTATGTCCCAAGAACTTCCTGCATCTGGGTACTCAAACGGGATTTTTTGATCAGCTCATCGAGGGCCTTCAGTTTGGCTTCCTTAACTTTAGATTCAAGGGAGCTTTTTTCGAGATCATTCTAAAAATACGACGAAATAATTTAATCACATAAATAATTAGTAATAAAAAAACTATATTAATTACCAGACATCTCCGCTTGATGAACTTCATGTATAGTTCTGCTCTGGAGTGGATTATAGTGATCTCTCCTATCAAAGCATCAATGTCCTTGGCATTGAGTTTATCCACCGAACCTCCACCGGAAGCCTTCCTATAGTGCCCCATTGCAGTCGGATTTCCACTATTTTTGATGTAGTCGTTTATCTGAGCAACTCTTCGCCCGATCTGACGATTTTTATTGAACTCAAGCACGAGCTTCACCACCTCTTCGTCGCACTCTTTCTGCAGAATAGTAACAACTTGTACCAATCTTCCAGAGCCATAGCAGTTTTCAATTATTGCCTGGTTGACTTCCACGACCCGCGCAATGTTTTCCAAAAGTACCGTCAACGTATCGGAATAGGCAACGCTTGCTCGTTTTTCCGCTTTAGCTATATCCAGAGAGGAACGGAGCTCTTTTTGCGCTTTACCCTGCAGCTTGGAACAGATATAGGTCATAAACTTCTCGAGTCCTTCGTCGTGCATCCCGAGAAGAGGGAAAATCTTGAAAAACCTTTCCACCGAAGCCAAATCGTCCTTCTTAACAGCCTCGTCAAATTTTTGATTGACTATTTGCCGTATTTGCGTTGCGGCCTGTTCTAGTGTCAACACTGCTTTGCTTACAGACGTGATCGATCCGGACACGTCATCTGCTGTCTTTTGGAGCAGATTTTTATCCATCGATAGGAACCTGTTCACATGCGCGGCTCCTTTCTCAAAGTCTTCCTCCTTGATTGCGGTTATCACTCCCTGACTACACAGCTGCAGATCGATCAAATCGTGAACCCGCTGTTGGCATTCCGAAACGCGACCTCTTGCTTCGTCTAGGCGGCGAACCTTGGCGCTTACATTTTCAGACAACTGGGACGTATGATCAATCATCTCCGACAGATTTCGGCTTTTGTCCGCTACCATGGAAAGGCTGCTCAGGGCCAGGCCAATGTTACGCATTTTGGCCTCCAGTTGACATTGCTGCGATAGAATTTCCTCCAATCGAGAGTCGATTTCTTTCTGTTGGAATGAAACGAATTTAATGCGATTATTTTCGAACGTACATTCGGCTATATCACAAACCTCTTTAACAGAAATGTTTCTACAGGCTTCATCGATACCCTCCTGTGTACTTGTGTCACAGCCGTCCAGCAAGATGTCTAAATTTATCATTGTTTGCTAGCACTATTTTCAGCTAATTTAACGATACAAAATATAGAAATTTTTTGGATTGAATTAGTTTTTTGTATATAAATATTTAGAAAACAAATAGACAAGTTGGCATGCAAATTGTCACAAGCAGCTGATAAATGACGTCATTATTCGGCATCACTTCATTGAAATTTCTTAATGGCAAGTAACGTACACGGAGAACCCAAACTATCCAAAATCAAGTGTGACAGTACTCAAAATTAAGTACTCTGATAGGACTATTATTTTGGATATAATTTTGTTCTCATTGGTACACTCAGAAAATTTTACTGATAGATTCTATGTGCCCACACATAGATTTTTGCAATCTGCTTTGTACAATAAAATCTATGTGCAGGACACTAAGTTTTTTTGGTTCCATCTAAAATTCATATGTGGCAGCACATATTATTCATTTGACACATAATTTTCCTGTGCCCTTCTAAGGGGATTATGTTTATGTGTGGCAAATCTAATCTATTAGAATTACTTATGGATTTTTACCATTAATTATGTGCAGATTTTTTTTCGTGTAGGTAGTTTTAACTCAACCCTGAAGTATGATTGAAAAAGTTAATTTTACCTACACCAAGGTATTTTAAGAGAAGTAAGTTTTCAAAGTATGGGAGGGGAAACTATCCAAATCGGAGTGTTGGTCTGTCTCTTTGTTTTGGCTGAAAATTTTTGAAGGCCATTCAATCAACAATGGTGGAAGGAATTTTTTTTCGTACCGTTTCTAGTGTTTAGTTACCTAGTATCCAGTTCGAAATTAAACGCGAGTGAGGTGCCTACAAATGGTATGGAGCAACTAAAGAAAATTATGGACTCGGGAAGCTACAAAAAATAACCGGTAAGTGTAATTATTTCATTTATTCAAGTTCCTATTTTTATTATTATCGCTAATTTTAGACATTCTTGCATTGATGAGTGTAAAGAAACCATCAATTACAAGTTCAATGTGTTGGAGGAACACATTCGCTCGGTACACAAAATTATAACGAGCAAAACACCAACCATACCGCTGATATGACCTCAGTGTACATAATAAACGAAGAGTGTCCTAATGTACTTGAAAATGTAAAAAAATACAGATTATTTTATTTAAATTTATATGTTCTATTTTTTAATTTAGAGAAAGAAAATTCACTAGATCAGATTTGCGAATAATATCTTCAAAAAAGAAGACTCAAATTTGGACTATTTTTACTGTCGATTAGTTTTCAACAAACAGTTAATTTCACTCAGCATTGAGTCTTTCCAAAATACTCAAAATTGGATACTTCTTGAAAAACTCAATTATGACTGGTTAGATGAGTGAAAATGACTTAAATTTGGATACTGCATACCGGCAACAATAGGGTATTTTGCAGGCCATTGACAAGCCAATATCAATAGCAGTGTTTGACAGTAGACAGGATGTCCTGGGCCAAATTGATTTGGGCCGCTGTCAGCTGTCAAATAGAAGTCTAATCATTTGTTTTGGTTGTTTGTTTTGATGTAAAACACCACAGAAAGTGATCTTTCTGCTTTGTATGACGTGCACAATGAAAACGAGCAACAACAGACAAAACGTAAACGAGCTACAGCAAACAAAACTTACAATGTTGACATTATTTCGACAGCTGAGCTTGCTGAGATGTTGTCTATGTGAAAAAGTGGTCCTTGTCATAGGCCTGGTATTTTGGGGTATCTGGATTATGGCATTTTTCAGTGCAAAATATAATAATATGCCCGCATTCCTTTTTTAAAATTCTGACAAGTACTTACCTTACCAATCAGACTAAGGCCGGCGTGGCCTCTGCTGTGCACAGAAGTTGTCTCCATTCTATTCGGTCCATGGCTGTCACTCGCCAGCCTCGCTGTCTGCGGAGAGTCCGCAGGTCGCCTTCTACTTGATCGATCCACCTTGCTCGCTGCGCGCCTCTTCTTCTTGTACCTGTCGGTTCGTTTTCGAGAACCATTTTCACAGGGCTGTCGTCCGACATTCTTACGACATGCCCAGCCCATCGTAGTCGACCGATTTTTGCGATGTGTACGATGGGAGGTTCTCCCAGCAACTGATGCAATTCGTGGTTCATTCGCCTCCTCCACGTTCCGTCTTCCATCTGCACTCCACCGTAGATGGTACGCAGCACCTTCCGTTCAAAGACTCGAAGGGCGCGTTGGTCCTCCACTAGTAATGTCCATGTTTCATGGCCGTAGAGAACTACCGGTCTAATTAATGTCTTGTAGATGGTCAACTTTGTGGTTCGGCGAGCTTTGTTCGATCTTAGCGTCCTTCGGAGTCCAAAGTGGGCACGATTGCCAGCCATAATACGCCTTTTTATTTCTCTGCTGGTGTCGTTATCGGCGGTCACCAATGAGCCCAGATACACGAATTCGTCTACTACCTCGATTTCATCACCGTCGATCTGAACTCGTGATAGGAGGCCAACATTGTCTTCTCGTGAGGCTCTTCACTTCATGTATTTTGTTGTCGACGCAAATTCTGACAAGTGCAACTATTGAAAAAAAAAAATAATTTCAAAATATTATGAAATAATAATGACTGCAAGACAACACCATTTTACCATAGACTAACTCTAAGACCAGTAGGTCCCATACAAAAACGACTTTTTTTCTTGGCTCAGTCAGTACTAGAACATCGGTCCCAAGCTCGGTCCCAAGCTCAATAATGCACCCCTAATAATGAACTCACATGAACACACTCTCAAATACTCTGTCAAAATAACACAGCAAATCAAAACAAAGGCGCAAATATGTATAACAAGGTGCTGGCTTCAAGGTGTAATTCGGACCAAGGGGTTCTACAACAGTGAACCAATTTCAAATCGCTAGTTACATATTGATTGTTGATAAAACACCGTACAAAAAAACAGACTACTTAAACCAACGAACCAACCATTGATTTTATACATCGAAAACGTTAAAAAAGCGTTGCATATTGCAACAGGTCAGCTTGCTGTCACTTTATGAACTTTATGCCAGTTTGTACAAATAAAAATTATTAAATTTTTTGGTTTAAAAATCGAGAAAAAATAGTGGAGATCTAAACAAAACATGTTTGTGCTAGTAAGAACGCCCATCGCCCTTCATATACACTGAACCATCTTTGTCAATCAATGTTATGTGTTAGTCATATAATATTGCACTATTGGAATTTCATATAGATTTTATATTGGAACAAAAATGTCTTTTACGAGTTATATGCAACGCATATGACATGGCTCTCGCGCGATCATCTTATTCTTATATGCAATAAATTTCATTTTAACTAACGGTTAGAGTGTATGGACATCATTTGCCTATACCATGAAAACCGATACTGCTCGTTTGGCAAAATATATGCAAAATCAATTTGTTTTATATGCTGTGCATATGCTTTCGATTTGTACTTCATGTGTCAATTATAATAAAGCGTTGATATTCGGTATAAAACAAAATGTTCTCTATAGTTGGTTGACAAAATGCGTGTTTATTAGATTTATTTATACATTAGGTTATATATATCTTTACCAGTTTTACACATCATAGATCTTTGTCTTCTACCTGAAATCATACTTTTAAATTATTAGGTTTAAATTATTATATGCTTACCGACGTAAACGATTTTTTTTTTCGTTTGATTTTACTTTTTCTCTGTCAAAATTACCATGCCGTTTGAGCAAACATAGTAGATTTGTCAGCATTATGGTAAATGTCATGATATCGGTAGTCAACTGTACTGAAATCATGGCTAATTTAATTGATAGCAACGTTGTAGAATTGAAAACAAGTGTTGTCTACAAAAATAGTAATTTCAACTATGATCCTTCT
The DNA here is from genome assembly GCA_034211315.2 of Aedes japonicus. Classification (NCBI taxonomy): domain Eukaryota; kingdom Metazoa; phylum Arthropoda; class Insecta; order Diptera; family Culicidae; genus Aedes; species Aedes japonicus. Next base: position 113,863 of record JASCZW010005693.1, read on the forward strand.
TTCAGTGTACGGGTGATATGACATACACACATATGATTCCGTAATGAAATCGGGTCTGTCAAAGTTATGTGCAAATCATGTACCGAATATGTTATGTGCACATAATTTCAGTGTGGAATAATGTGGTTAATTTTTATTTGAGCAATAGTACATCCGAACTGATTTACGCTTGATATGTATACACAGAGAAAGCAAACAACTTAAAATTAAGTCTTTTTCACTCATCTTGACAGCTAAGTGCAACCACTCAAAATTGAGTTGTTCAAGAAGTACATACTTTTAAGTACTTTGAAAAGACTTCGCTTTGGGTGAAATTAAACTGTTCATCAAAAAGTCACTATTGGGTAGGAGTAATCCAAAATTAAGTCTTAAATATAGATTTGTTTTATAAAAATAGCAACTTCTTCTTCTTTCAACAACAAATAAGTACGCAAATTGTTTTAAAGTTTAAATGATTTTATTAACACTCACTTCATACCTTCTTACAGGATACATATGATTAAGAGGCATTATTAAATTTTCTTATGGGCAAAGTTAGCTCTGTAACATTAATGGCCACAAGGTCGTATAGCTTGCTAGTTCTCCTGAATGTTTACATGCAATAATGTTTTCTCCAAAGACAACATAAACATCACCGATTTTGAATGTCTCTGCACAGCATATAATATGCGAAGGAAAATCATGATGAGAACATTGATAATTATGAACTGCGGTCGTGTTGCTTATATTATCCTCTCTCTGTAAAAAAATATTCACCGCATCCATCAATGCAACAGTTCATCCCTCAAAAATCAAAATCTGGAAAATGTTGCAAATCTTTTACTTAAAAAATTAATAATTCTTACCCGCAAGCTTTTGGTAGCTTCCGTCGTCAATTTTGTTTTTCTTTATTTGCTCCATTATTATTGTTTTAACACCAATTCACGTTTTTTTTCTGAGGAATAAAAATCAATGAAACCCGATTTCTTCCGGCCGAGAATAGTACATTAATGAAAATGGCGCACAGCTCAAAATCTTCATCAAAATAAAAAGAAACTCTTCATTTTGTTTTCATCACAGGGGAGAAAAGAAAACAATTCAAATTTAGATTAAAAGCACTCAACGCTAACAGTCCTCGGAGTATTCTATTTTGAATCCAAATAACGTAAAAGGAGCTTATGCTTACAATACTTTAAATTTGAGTTAAAACTACCTATCATTGAGAGTTGAAATTTATCCAAAACAGCAGTCTTAAGAGTGTACCTCCTTTTAAGTACTTTATACTTCGATTTTAAGTTATTTCGTTTCTCCGTGTAGGGATTCATTTGGAAAATATGTTCCAAGAAAGGAGTTGATTTTATATCGCATTTCTGATAAAATTTCCTCATTGAGTTATTTGAGTGTAGATCGAAAAACCTTTTTTTTTAATTAAAACTCCCCGTTGATATAAAATATGAATACACCTTGCAGTCTGCAACTTGCATAACATTCTTGCGTTCTTATGAACCTGAATATTTGTTTATGTTTCGATTCACTGGTGTTATTTTGACAGAATATCTAAGGTTGTGTTCGTGTGAGTTACGGTATTGCGGGCGAATCATTAAGCTTGGGACCGGTGAGCTAGTACTTCCTGAGCCAAAAAATATATTGATTTTGTTCATGACTATCCGGCCGCTGCTATATATGTATGATCTTAGAGTCTCGTGGTTACTTGGGAAAGTAATGTGAAACCAAATGCATTCATAAGTCAGCCGTATGAAATTTTAAAGCATCGTTCATATTTTGAATCGTATGAAAGTCTTAAGTTTATTTGCATGAGCGTAGGGCTTTAATAAAGCATCCCAAGGAACATTGCTGGTTTTATAATGGTTTTATAGCATTCTTGAAGTCTAATTCATGCTCTTCAGAACCCTTATAAAACCAAAATTGTTACTTGGGATGTGCGCTTGCTTTAATTTAACAACTTTAATTTAACAACTTTAATGACTAATTTAAAATCACACTGCTAAAAGCTATGTGAAAACTGTCACATCCACGCAAACGCAACGTATCAACCGGAAAAAAAAATTCTTATAGATTTACTATTGATTATATTGAAACCATACAACAGAATCTACAGTATGAACAATTAAAAGTATTGTTTAAAACGCTAAGATTACAATTGGAGCTATTGTTACCACAATAGAATCTAATGTAAATTGAGACATTGACAATAGAAAAGGGGGGGTTGTTATGTATCTTAACTATAGAAAAAAATAATTGTTTCCGAATAAATTTGAGTCAATTACTATTAATTGTATTGTTTCACAATTGTTGAAAAATCTATAGCACATGAAGTGGATTGTCGATCTATTGTAATGACAATATAAATTTTTCATTTATCTGATTCATGAACAATAAGATTGAAAATCGGAAATAGAGTTTGATGTTATTTAATATTATTGAATTGTAAATGTATGGTTATCCGTGAAGCCATAGGCAAGTTCTGGCTGCCCACAATTGATACGTTGTGGATGCTTTTCGTGAATTTGACAGTTTTCCCATAGGTTTTCTATCAAATTTACGTCAACGCATCCGCAACCTCGTCCGTAACGTATCAATTGTGGGTGCCACCTTTTGTTTTATTTTTTTTCATAATTTTATGAAATTGAGTATAACATCTCATGTCTTCGTAAATCCGGCTGAGCGTGTCCTGACCAATTAGACGTCAGTCGCACGTGCCCGTTGTGTTTATATTTACGTATTTGATCGAAGGGTGCAGTTTGTGCGAATTGCTGCCCGTGTGGTTTATTGCTAATTTGTACGTTATTTCACGTAATCCTTACAGGATAAGTGTCGAACCGGCTTTGAAAATGTTCCAAAAAAGTGTTAAAATATTAACTCGAGTTTGCAATTTACCATATAACATCAGTATACGTAACTATCGTAAGTATGCCGGCATTATGTAACTTGAACAAAAATCAGAAATAACAAGCAAACACAACAGTAATAATAATTTTCTTCCAAAAGCTGCCCCTCCGAAGCGCTTCTATCGCCAAACCGGCGTTGTGTCCAGCAATGGTAAGTTCGAAATCACACTGGATCAACGGAAGTTGAAAACTCCCAAAGGGGCTCCTTTTTATGTGGAAAGTGAACCATTGGCCATCGCCATTGCGACAGAATGGGACGCCCAGAAGGACATTATTGATCGATCCCGTATGCATCTAACGGCTCTCAGCAGCACAGTGATTGATAACCCAAACAACCTAAACAAACAAGACATTGTCAACTATTTGGTGAATTACACCAACACCGATGCTATTCTATACCAGTCAAATGTAGGTTCCCACATCTTATGACTGAGAATTGTACCTTAAATCATATTTTTTTGCAGGAAGAGAAACGTCTCAAAGATCTACAAGTGGCCGAGTGGAATCCAGTGATCGAGTGGTTCAATAAGCGCTATGATGTTAATCTAGAACCAACGGATGGTTTGGAAGTTCCAACTTTCGCTCCTGGCACGGTAATGAACGTTAGTCGCTATCTTTTATCGTACAACGAAGCCGCGCTGCATGGTTTCATGTTCGCTGTTGATACGCTAAAATCTGTACTTCTTACTTGTGCTTGTGTGGATCGGTACATTAATACAGACAAAGCAGTCCTGCTGGCAACGCTAGAAGAGGAATATCAATTGGGCCACTGGGGCCGTGTTGAATGGGCTCATGATGTGAGTAAGTTGGATTTGCAAGCTCGACTCTCTGCTGCGATACTTTTTGTGTATTTCAATTCGAGTAATGTTTTTGTGAAACAGAAAATTTCCATCTAAATAAACCAGCGATGATCTATGTAAGGAACATTCAAAGGTTGTCATCCAAAAATTAAGTTGTTATATCCGAAATCTTGACTATTAAAATATATGTATTATATTAAGGTACTACCTACTAAAGTGGGATATCCGATGAACTCTATCCACCATTTGAAACGAGTGCTTTCTGCCTTCGCTCATTTGCCTCCTGCCATTCCCTAACAAAGATGTCGTACTGCCTTTGGCTTTTGCACACGATTATCAAGGATCGCGGTCGGCATCCAATTTCCCGCAACTGTTCCATACGTTTTTTGGTTGTCTGCAGGCTGTGCATAAGTATTCTTGGATTCAGCGCAATATCGTGCGGAGTGTAATCCAATTCTTCCAGAAGATAATCGATCACTTTCTTCACCTTTGTCACCCGTACGTTCTTCACCGAAGGAGACTTTAGAAAAATTGAATTGGTTACGTCCCTGTCGAATCCCAATCTCTTTCCAAAGTACTCGACAATCGTTTCGTTTTCTCCTAGCAGTTCGCCGTTTTCTTTTGTAAGCTGCAAAGATTTTTCCAGCACAGTGTCTGGGCAACGTACCATCCATGGCATTAACTTTTTACCACGTACTTCCTTTGCTCGAGCTATTCTTTCCGAAACCACAGCCGGAGAATATTTAAAAGCCCACAGATCGGCTAGAACATCCTCGCTATCCATGTGGGCGATAAATTGATCCAGGTTTTCTGCAAAACTTTCTTTTGGAATGCGGAACATAAAGGTTCTTCGAGCAAATTGTCTTGCTACTTCCGCAACAGGTAGTCCTGTTTTATCAGCAAAGAGGTAAATGCGATTGCTTTCATTCGGGATGTATTCATTGTTCATGGTATTAACAATTCTGGTCAGTTGGTAAGGTTTAAGCGTGCACAGAGGAATCATGTCATTTAAATTTCTTGACCCCTTCAAAGTGGATAATATTTCAAGCTTAGCGGCGAGCTCTTCCTTTTTCACTACCAACACTGAAGGATTTTGCAAAATTGTATCTTTACTGATTTGTCGTTCCAGAAGTTGTTCAACATTTTCAAGCAATGAAACGGCTCCTTTACAGGAATCGTAACATGTTTTTGATTCCTGCTCAGTACATCCCAGCAAATTTTCCAACCTCTTTAGGACATGATTTTCAAACCATATCTCCGTTAAAGGATCCTTAAACGAGGGGTCAGCACCTTTTTCAATTACCTTTTCGAATGATTTTTCAAGAGCTAGGTTCGGTACTCTAACCATCCATGGTTTGATTTTCTGTAAGGGGGAATTTTCCAACATCCGTAGTCTTTCGATAATAGACGAACTCGCGTATGCCAGAATCGACAAATGCTTGACGACATCCTGCGCGTCCATGTGCTGAAGGCAGTAGGCTAGGTTCTGTTGAAATTTTTCCAGCGATATCTTGTAGATACGAATACTTGTGGCAAAGTAACGGGCAATCGTTTCCACATCCACACCCGTCTTGGCCATTAAATAGTAAATTCGATTTCCGTGTTCAATGTTTTCATTCTGCGATATGTCCACCACCTTCTCTAGAACATCCTGATTCACGTTTAAGAATGGCACCAGGTGATTGATGTCTTTCAAACCCTTGAAATTCTTTATGCAATCCAACTTTGTACTCAACTCATCTAAAATAACAGAAAAGGAAATTCATTATTTCGAAACTACGTACCTAACACACCATAGTCGTACCGTTTCTTATTGACAAAATTTTCGGATATTCTAGTATGGACTTCTCGCTTACTCCGCACTTCAACAGCAAGCGTATATTGTCCGTAATCATTTTCGGAGGTATCGTCCTGAGTGTTTTCTTGTTCACTTGGTACACTCGCTCCAAGTCAGCGGCACTGCAGTGAAGCAACGCATTGATGTGGCTGAGTAGTTCTTCCTTGTTCCATAAGGTAGTTGCCTTTTGTACTGTTACTGGATCACTGGCTGATTCGACGCCTATCGGAAGGTCATCATCCCGGTTGAAATGAGCGATTTGGGTGCGAAAGTTCTGCAGCTGCTGATGACGCAAGCCACATGATGTGACCCGGCCTAACGAAAGATCCGAAAGCAGACGAACGGATCGGATGTGAAGGACAGCAAATTTCAACATTGTGACTGGGAATTGCTTTAGCTACAATGTTTAGTCATATTTTAGTAAATAAAACTCTGTTGAATGATTATGCAGCAAACAACGTGCAAAAACTAAAGTAAAAGGCTGACTACTCGCGAGCTTGCGAATAATCTGAAACAATTTTTTCAGAAATGTCAAAATACACAACAACAACAGCCCCTTCAGAATTTTATTTCTTAGAGCAACCGTACCGGTCATTGTCATTTGGGCTGCTATTTTAGTAGCGCACAGCGCTCTCGTTTTAACTTACACTGTAACCGGCCAGTGGCCAGTGCCCATTAATGGGTAAAGTATCAACCATTTCAAACTTAAGTGGGTTAACTCCTTTAAGCCTTGTATGCAGCTGACAAGAAAAGACCTGAAGAAATTTTTGCCATTTCTACCGAAGTTTTTTTTTTTTTTTAACTCTTTATTTATTCCAAATTTTACATTGTTTTACATTCATATATTATCCTAGGTGATCCTGCTAAGTAATTAACATTTCAACCTTATATGCTATCATTAATATCTAATTGTGTTAATATTATTTTTACTTTGTCTATTCAGAATTTTTAACAGGGTTTATTTTGCCTGCGTGTCAGAATTACAGTTGATTTCTTAAAACTAGTTCTTATCTATAGAGAGAATTGATCATTGCAATTGAAGATTGCAATGATTTTTGTCTAAAATTATGAATTATTTTGTTGGACATTTCTTCTAGAGTCTCAACGTTTGAAATTCTATGTAATTCAATAGTACTGAACCAGGGTGGCAGCTTCAAAATCATTTTCAGAACTTTGTTCTGAATCCTTTGAAGTGCTTTTTTCCTAGTTGCGCAACAACTAGACCATATTGGCACAGCATAAAGCATGGCCGGTCTAAAAATTTGTTTGAATATTTGAAGTTTGTTCTTTAAACAAAGTTTGGATTTTCTGTTTATAAGAGGATACAAACATCTTATGTACTTATTACATTTGGTTTGAATGCCCTCAATGTGATCTTTAAAAGTTAATTTTTGATCAAGTATCAGTCCAAGATATTTTACTTGACTTGACTAAGAAATTGGAACTCCGTTCATACCCAAGTAACTACAAGCATTATATTATTAGCACTTATTCAACCCAAAACCAACATCGGTAAAGTGGGATCGCATCACATTCAACAGTTGTCAAGTAATGAAGCGTTAGATTAGCTTCAGAATGTAGTGATGCATTACTAAATGCAATAATGCTACTTTTAGCACTGTCTTATGACATTACAAAGATATAGCATTAGTTCGATCTTAGTGGGGCCCTTTTCAGCTTTAATCCAACTTCAATGATGCACTAGACGTAATACATATACCCTATATATGCATGCTATTACAGCCTCGTGGTTACTTGGGTAGTGACTATATGACTATTACTTGGTTTCAAAAATGCAGCTCTAGGCTTGTGTGGGAATATTATAAGTTGAGATTTGGAAGCATTAGGAGAAATCTTCCATTTTTTGAAAATAATCTGTAAAAATATCCAAGCTTTTTGTAGCCTCCTGGATATAACACGAAGACTTTTTCCTTTAGCGGAAATGCCTGTGTCATCAGCAAAGCAAGATTTTTGACACCCCTGAGGTAAATCAGGGAGATCTGAAGTGAAAATGTTATATAGTATTGGCCCAAGTATGCTACCTTGAGGAACACCAGCTCTAATGGGCAATTGAACAGATTTAGAATTCTGATAATTTACTTGCAAAGTTCTATCAGTTAAGTAGTTTTGAACTAATTTCATGATATAAAGCGGAAAATTAAACTTCTTCAGTTTCGCAATCAAACCTTCATGCCAAACACTGTCGAATGCTTTTTCTATGTCAAGAAGAGCAACTCCAGTGGAGCAGCCTTCAGCTTTGTTTGAACGAATTAAATTTGTTACTCTCAAAAGTTGATGCGTAGTTGAATGCCCATGGCGAAAACCAAACTGTTCATCAGCAAAATTGAGTTTGAATTGATATGAAGCATCATTCTATTCAAAATTATTTTTTCAAAAAGCTTACTTATTGAAGAAAGCAAACTGATCGGTCGGTAGCTAGAAGCTTCAGCCGGATTTTTGTCTGGCTTCAAAATTGGTACGACTTTTGCATTTTTCCATTTATCTGGAAAGTATGCTAGATGAAAACATCTGTTAAATAGTTTTACCAAGAAAGACAAAGTACTCTCAGGGAGTTTTTTTATGAGGATATAGAAAATTCCATCATCACCTGGTGCTTTCATATTTTGAAATTTTTTAGTTATAGTTCTTACTCATCCAAATCGGTTCCCCAGGAATCATCAAAAATATTTTCTTGAGAGAAAATATTCAGATACTCCTGGAAACCGATTCCTCAATAGGACTAGTAAGTCCCAAACTGAAATTATGGGAACTCTCAAACTGCTTAACAAGTTTTTGAGCCTTTTCCGCATTTGTGAGCAAAATTTTATCACCTTCCTTAAGTGCTGGTATAGGCTTTTGAGGTTTTTTCAAGACTTTAGAGAGTTTCCAGAAAGGTTTGGAACTCGGATCTAATTTTGACACATTATTTTCGAAGTTTTTGTTCCTCAGGGCAGAGAAGCGTTTTTTAATTTGCTTTTGTAAATCTCGCCATATGACTTTCATAACGGGATCACGTGTTCGTTGATATTGACGCCTACGTACATTTTTCAGACGAATCAAGAGCTGAAGATCGTCATCAATTATAACTGAATCGAATTTAACCTCGCATTTAGGTACTGAAGCTGCTCTTGCTCTAACTATTGAAAAGGCCAGAGATTCAAGAGCATTATTAATTTCATTTCTTGTTTGCAATGGAACATTAGGATCAAAGTTGTATTCCATAAATGTTTGATATTGATCCCAATCAGCTCTATGGTAGTTGAAAGTAGAACTGATGGAATTAGAAATGATTTCTTGAGATATTTCGAATGTAACTGGAAGGTGATCAGATCCAAAGTCAGCATGGGTAATCAATTGACTACAAAGTTGACATGAATCAGTTAAGACCAAATCAATAGTTGAGGGGTTTCTTGCAGAAGAAAAGCCAGTTGGGCTGTTTGGATATTGGATAGTATAATAACCCGCACAACAATTATCAATGGAATTGCTTTGAGCACTATTCCACGAACGGTGTTTTGCATTAAAATCACCAATAATGAAGAATTTAGACCTATGACGGGTAAGTTTCTGAAGGTCACCCTTAAGCCAGTTCTTTTGCTGGCCAGTGCATTGGAAAGGCAAATAGGCAGCTATAAAAGTAAATTGGCCAAATTTTGTTTCAACTGAAATCCTCAAAGTTTCAAAAACTTTGGTTTCAAATGAAGAAAGAATGTGATGTTTGATTCGCCTATGAACAATGATGGCAACGCCACCACCAGCTCCATTAAGGCGATCATTGCGGTAGACAAAATAATTTGGATCTCTTTTGACCTTATGGGCAGGTTTGAGATAAGTTTCAGTTATAACAGCAATGTGCACGTTATGAACTCTTAGAAAATTAAATAGCTCGTCCTCGTTATCTCTGATGGATCGAGCATTCCAATTTAAAATATTTAATGACTTAAAATCCATTACTGAATTTCAATGTCATGACAATATTATTGGCAAATTTAATACCAGTTTGAATAGCATCAAACATGGAATTAGTTTTTAGCATATCGGTTATCATATCGATTAACGATTGCTGTAAAAATTCTAATTTAGGAGCGGATATGCTACCTAAATCGAATTCATCAGAAGTCCCGTGGGAATTTTGGTTAGAAGTTCCGTGGGAATTTTGGTTTTGGTTCCTACCCGCTGCAACGGAAGCATAGGTAGGTCCATTTACATGTTGAACATTGTTAACAACACGGTTGGGTAAGAATGTAGGGTTTGCAGAATGAACCCTGTTGGTACCTGCAGGTATCGAAATAGTATTTGCTGCTCGTTGATCGTTTGAAGTTGCGGATGGAAAACCCTGTCCACTGTTTCTACCGACGGTTTGGTAGGAATTTGTGCTTGGCTGATCGATGTTAACAGCTGCAAAATGGGTAGTAGCTGGTTGGGAACGTATATTGTTTCCTACCTGTCGTTTAGTGCGCGACTGCAAAATTGCTTTGCGAGTCTTGCATTCCCAAAAATTTGATTTATGGTTTTCACCACAATTCGAACATTTAAATTTTTTAGGATCTTCCTTTACAGGACAGTTGTCCTTTGTGTGTGAGGAATCACCACAATTCATGCATTTACCAACCATATGGCAATGCTTTGTTCCGTGACCCCATCCCTGGCACTTACGGCACTGGGTGAGGCTTTGGAAGTTTGCTCCAGGCTTCTTGAAATGATTTCTACCGAAGTAATTTTGACAACTGCTCCAGTATGGGTGAAATGTTAGTTTTCCTTGCGGAATAATCGAACGGAATATTATTCCGCAAAAAAAGTGACAGCCCCATTAAGATTACATAAGCAGGTGTTTCTAACGTTACGAAGTTTGCCTTTCTTTTCAGCTGCATACAAGGTAAGTAATTCCGACAGTAAAAGCATTTCTTGACCATTACTTGTCCTATCCCAATGCACACTACTTCTGAGCTGCACACTAGCCTTTAATGGGAAAATCTATTTTACCCATTAATGGGTAAAGAGTCTGTACGTAAGGCTATCGAGTATTTTTTTTTATTTACGAAATGGGTATTTCCATTTTTCGTGATTTGTGTTCACTTGTGATATTGAATAATTAGCATTAGAATAAAGATCGCAATAACTGTATTTGCATTTGTGTATTTATTCGTAACGACAACTCTTAAGCCACAGGCCATTTACCTCTCACACTCATCGAAAAAATCTTCCGATATTCAAAAGACTAATTTGATCGATTCTCTGTCAAACGACCTAAGCCAAACGTCAAATAGCTTGTTCCATAACAGAAACCGGGCTCAAACGAGACAGCCATTAATACTCGTAAAATGCTGGATAAATTTCTTAAGTCTATCTTATGAAATATAATGATGTTGAAAAAATAACAAAATGTAGCAACCTGGATTCGAACCTAGAACGTTGAGATTATAAGCAACAATCAATATGTAACTAGCGATTTGAAATTGGTTCACTGTTGTAGAACCCCTTGGTCCAAATTACACCTTGAAGCCAGCACCTTGTTATACATATTTGCGCCTTTGTTTTGATTTGCTGTGTTATTTTGACAGAGTATTTGAGAGTGTGTTCATGTGAGTTCATTATAAGGGGTGCATTATTGAGCTTGGGACCGAGCTTGGGACGATGTTCTAGTACTGACTGAGCCAAGAAAAAAATCGTTTTTGTATGGGACCTACTGGTCTTAGAGTTAGTCTATGTTATAAGTCCAGTGACTAGCCCACTAGAATATATATCAACACATGTAATCAGAAAAGCTTAAAGGCGTACAAGAACGACGTCATGTGAAACAAAATCCATTCATAAGTCAGTCTTATGAAATTCCAAAGCATCGTTCAAAAGTTGAACCGTTGAACCTTATGAAATTCATAAGATTATTTGGTTGAGTGTAGGTATGTCAAGTTTCATTCGGGGGTTTTCACATCGGCAAATAATCTGGCAAGTGGTTCATCGAAACGGTCATCACATCGTTAGCATCCAGAGAGATTCCTACATCGCCCAAACAATTCCCAAAGGCTTCGGTGGAATATATCTGATAAGATTTAAAAAAAAATGAAGTAAACTTGATGAAAACTTGGATTTTACGCTCCGAAAATGACACGTACTCGGAAATACGTTTCTACTGATGAAATTGAAGCATTTTAAATTATTATAATAAATTATTAACGTACCTCTCATTCTTTGGAAGCTTTCGCTATCCAATTTAATCTTCAGATTTTCCCAGGGGGCAAGTCACACGGCCACCATGTGTTGACAACCCTTAAAAACACAATCCGACTCTGGCATCTCTGTCATGAATTATTATTCATTTACATGGCATAACGTCACAATACTATAACACATAACCTGATACTGCAGACAGACGTTCGACTTCATCTCATTAAGCTGTGTAAAAACATGGCGTCCCTCGAGATATCAAGTAGCAATAAGCTAATAGATGGCGCCACAGATTTGTTTTGATTGGTAAGGGAAAAATGGGTTGCCAGTCAAACTGTTAGTTTTAATGTAGCAATTAGTTCACAAGGCGGCGCTACTGTGCAAGATGAAATTTTACACAACAAATTTGAATTGTTTTGTTCGAGCTTGAACGTCTGTATGCTGATACACACATCCCTCCATAATTTCCGAATCGTGGTTGCTCTTCTCCAATACCTTGGGCACCTTGTACCCCCTAGGTATTGCTTCACCTGGTCTGACCATCTTGCTCGTTGCGCCCCACGTCGTCCTGTACCAACCGGATTCCCATCGAACACCATTTTTGCAGGATAGTTGCCCGGCATTCTCGCAACATGTCCTGCCCAGCGTATCAGAGTTGCGTGAGCTCATGGTTTATCCTTCGCCTCCATAGTCCGGCCCCCTGTAGTCCACCAAAGATGGTTCTTAACACCCGTCGCTCAAAAACTCGCAGGTCCTCTCCAAACATTGTCCACGTCTCATGTCCGTAGAGAACTACCGGTCTTATTAGCGTTTTGTACAGGATGCACTTCGTACTGGAGCTAAGTCTGTTTGATCGTAGTGTGCTTGTGGAGGAAATAGGCACGACTTCCACTGATATTCCGCCTCCGGATCTTACGGCTGTTATCGTTGTCCACAGCGAGGTCCGCAGTAATTAGTGAGCCGAGATAGACAAATTCATTGACTACCTCGAACTCATCGCCGTCGATCGTTACACTTCTGTTCAGTCGGGTCCTTTCGTGCTCGGCTCTGCCTGCCAGCATATACTTCGTTTTGGACGTATTTATCTTCAACCCAATCTTCTCAATCTTCGGTGTTTTTTCTGCGTGTTGTCAGGTGATAAAGGCCAAACAACATTATGCTGAATATGCGGTTGAAATAGGTTACCATAAAAAAATGGTAATTTTCACGAACAAATGTTTTAATGTACTCTATGCTGTAAAAGTTGGTATATAATCCAGACCAAGTGCAGAAAATAAAGAACCTTTCAATGAAAATATGGCATACATTAACAATATGTTTTAATGTAGAGGTTGTATGGTGAATATGAGATCAAACTATTCAATAACAATAACATAATATGTGATGATATATCTTACATTCGAAATATAGTTTTTACCTCGGTTTTTACGGGTTTTACTGTATAGCAAGTTGTTTTTCGTCATGCGAAAAACGAAATTAAAGTAAAAATTTCGGTGCAGAGGGTGAAAGTTACTCCCTTGATGATTGATTACCATATTTTCATCGTGTGCCTAATGACGGCGCTCTCGTATCTTTATTTTTGGCAACACGGATTGTGTGATTGTTTTGCAAATTTCTCCGCAAGGAATGATACATTTTTGGACGTATATTTCCAAGGAGTCCCTCGGTTTTTGTAAATCTTCAGCTTTTGGAGTATAAAAAGTATTCAAACATCAAAGTTAGTACTATATCAATGGAACTTGCCTGGAAATTGAATAAGAAGAACCTTTTTCAGTATGCAAACCATGGAAGAACATATCTACAACAACTTCAACCCTACGCGCTGCAACATTTGCTTCACCCGGGCTACCGATCAGCGGTTGACGTTGGTAAGGCAGAAGATGCGTTATTGTAAAGGCTGCCGATTGATTGGATACTGTGGTGAGCAGCACCAGAAGGAGGATTGGAAAAATCATAAGGACTTTTGCAGGGCCGTGACAAAGATCTTGACAATGAAGAAAATAGATCATATTATCGAAGTGCGGAATGAAAGTGACAAGATTATTGGTGGAACCAGACGGGATCTCGAATGTGCCATTTCTTTGGCTGAATGTTTGATTCTCTCGATGCTGCAAAGAAAGCTACTTCAGCACGAGTACACTTTGTTGCGCTTTCCGAACATTTGCCATGTTTGCTTTGAGTATGATATGAGCAAGCTCAAAGCCTGTGAAGAATGCCACCAAATTTTCTACTGCAGCGAGGAGCATAGACTGCAAGATGCCCGAAAGCACTCTCAATGGTGTGAAATGTATCGTATTAATCTTCAACTGGACGCAGGTATGTTATATTTCCATTAAAAATTACAATTTAGTAACTTACTAGTCCAATCCCAGATTATCCAACTCGACTGGAAATTTTCGGCTTCCCGAAACTTAGCGCTTTTAAGCGGGTGAAATTCCCAGAAGACACATTCGAACTAGTTAACTTAGCATATGCCACCAACATCCCTAGCAGACCGCAATCAGTGAAGAATTTCAACGATCTCAAATTTATTTCGAATTATAGTCACATCAGTACAATCTTGTACGCATTGAATGTCACCAACCTGACCGAAGAACTAAAGCATTCACTTGTAATCTACGTCGTAGGCGCGGAAGACGAAATTGTAAACTTCGATTACAACACCTGTTCGGTTATCTTCACCTACATGCCACAGATCCGTGAAGTGATAATCCACTTTATCGGGCCTGCCCTCAGTTCCGTCAAAGATGAAATAGAACTTAATTACGAAGGCACCCGCACAGTAAAAATGCACTATCATAAAGGGTTCTTTCACACATTGGAACCGCTGGAGTCAATGGATCGACCTCAAATCATCGTAAGTTACAATTGTGGCTTCCATGAGCATATCGACTCCACCAAGGACACTTGGACGCATACATTAGCCCGGTTAATTCGATTTGTTAACATTCCTATTGTGTTCACTTCGTATACGCGAGAGGAGGCTTGTCAGGATTGTGCAATCATCTACAGCATTGGCAAACGGTCAATCAAGAAAAAGGAACTCGTCTTCGTAAAAAGGGCGACCGCCAATCCCTATAAGGATTTCAAACCGCTGCGTAACATAAATTGTATGGATGACTACGACGAGCTGTACTATTCCAATGGATACATTAGTCTTGTGATTAGCCGCGTGCCTTGATCTGTGATCGCATTTTGCAAGTGGCGATTTTTTTTCGTTTAGTCTTGGAAGCATTCCGTGTTTTGCATTTAGTACAAAGTGGCAAATGCCAGATGTAGTGTTTTTTTTTCTGTTTCTGTTTGTGTTTTCTAACGATTTTTCAATGCCAATGACTGGAACTGCTCTGTCCGTGATGACGGAGCATTCGTGCTACAGTTGAAATAACTCTATGAATACTTTTATGAATTCTGTTTCTTATGATTGAAATACGGCAATGTAAAAGTTAAGCTTAAAAAGTTACTAAGCTAAAGAACTTATTAGTCGTTTCATTTAATATTCGAAAGCATGCGGAACGGGAACGGGAAGTTCTTAGATAATGGAAATTTCTAAAATTCAATGCCTTGTGGTTTTGAGCGGCAAGATATCAGTTTGATTCAATGCACTATGTATTTCCTATGTGAGTCTTTTGAATTTACTAATTCGAAAATTATGACTATTACAATTTCAGCTATATGGAGTTCCAAACGCTACTTTAGGACATCAATTAGCAGATAAGATATTTTATTTGAGGCCTTTAACTGAAACATCGCCAACATTATGCACATGGTAAAAAAATGATAAGCAATAATCAAGGGAGTAATTTAATTATACCCAGAGCACACTAGTGCAAAAAAGCCTTTTAAAGTTCATTAAATAATCTTATGAAGATTAGCCACAAGGAAATGGTTAGCATTTTATAACATTACCTTATAAAATACTATGATAAAAGTCCCACAGTACAATTAATGTCTATATATTTTTATGATAAGAACATAAATTTGAATCTTCATGAAAAATAAAGGAAGTTGCGCGTATAAGTTATTACGCGGTAATTCTAATATATAAGCTGTATTTGACCTACCTGAGCATGAGCATGAGCATGATTGACCGCCCGAGATTGCTACTCCGTTATTGCCAGATCAGCTGCTATTACACAAAGAACCAAAAGATAATGCTTAGGACCAGCATACATCCTCAATGTGTAAAACCTAGTGATCTCAAACCAAGGCAATACTCGGCGCCAACCTCGTCCGAATGCAAGCCAAGTAGGGAATGGGTGGAAATATGTTGACGTGATACTCGCTTTATTGGAAGCCGAGAACACCTCTGCACTTCCACGAGAAATCACTATACATAACATGATGTTGTAAAGAATTACAAAACAACGTACATATAATAATGAAATGCAGCTATTTGCCTCTTCCGCCTCGGTGCTAGATGATTGAAACTCTGAAATGGTGAAAATTCCAACAGGATACTATGAAATA
The DNA here is from genome assembly GCA_034211315.2 of Aedes japonicus. Classification (NCBI taxonomy): domain Eukaryota; kingdom Metazoa; phylum Arthropoda; class Insecta; order Diptera; family Culicidae; genus Aedes; species Aedes japonicus. Next base: position 130,020 of record JASCZW010005693.1, read on the forward strand.
AAGTCGATCTCCCAGCAGCCCAGCAGAACAGCAAAGAAACCTCAAACAAACAATAATGCGAAATAAATTTCATATAAGTATGATCACTGCAAAAAAAAAAACGGAAACTTAATAAAAAAAATAAAAAATAAAAATAAAAAAGCGACTGGAAATTCGAATTTTTCGACAACTGCTGTTTCCCATAAATGATTCTTTATGTCTGTGAAATAGAAAATGGACATAAACAATGTTAAATTCTGAATTAATTCTCTGGATGAAGAAAAAAAATCGTATATAATCCTTTCTAAAAAAAATCGTACACAACCCTTCTATATTTTTAAACACAAAACGTCAGTTAGATAGGCCAAAACTTACAACTATACATAAATGCGAAACTGAACATAGCATAAAAAAATATGATGAAGGAATGTTATAATATAGGGTAACGGGCTGTAATGTTAGCCTAGCTCCTTCATTCGGCCTATGTACCAAATGTGTCATTAATTTAGCGATAATCAACAAAGTCACGTTGCTATTAAGTGACCGCTGTAATCCAAAGCAATTAGAGACAATATTGATTAACTTATAGTTGTTCACTTTCGCATAATTTTCGATTTCTTGCACTTTTAGGCGTCATGATTTCACTGGTTGAGTTGAACAGATGATCTACATGGATCTTCAAGTGATCCAAATTTGGCTTATTTGTATCGATAAAGCAAGTAACACCGACAAACTGACATGAATGACAATAGAAAATGTCAAATCATATTACTGACATCTATCTTCGTGTTCGCGGAGATCGTTTATTGAAGCCACGAACAAGCTTGGGAACTTCATACGAAGGTTCATGTCTGAGCAATTCTGGACACATTTAATTGATCTAGATAAAATGATTGTATACGTTTTGACAGATGGGATCGCTGCACATTTGAATCGGTCGTTATGGATTCTTGATCAATAGTGAAGATTGAGTTTCATGTCGGTTTGTCGGTGCAAGTAATGCAGTCTAGATGTGCAGAAAATAGTTACACGTTACAAACTAACTGTTAGCATAGCTGAAATAACAATGATTTTACTAGAAATTCGTAGACCCAATGTTAGGGACATATTTTTTTGTATGTTCCCAATTATGGCCTGTTCAAATTTAAGTGAAAATGCATGAGTTTGTGGTTCATCATATCCAAGTGGCTCATCTAAACACAAACCGAAGGAACAAAGTCATTGTATAGTGAATTATAATATTTTTATTATTGAATGACTGATGAAACATATATCAACACCACTTCAGTGTTTTAAAGTAATTTAACTTTAGTTTTATTTGTGAAATTTTGTGATAAGTAAAGCAAATACAGCTGGTAATGCCTTAATTCATAAAATTAGAAAAAAAATGCAAAGACTGTTTGCAGAATGTTAAAAAGAGTTGTTTAACATTTCGTGATACATAATCCCAAATGTCTTATCAAACTTATCTTAGCAAGTGTATAACTAGTTGAATCTCGCTTACAGCTTAAAAACTTTATGAGTAATAATAAAAAATGTAATCGATCGTTGCATAATAGGCTGAGTCAAGGGACACATACCCTAGAATGATAATAACAATTATAATTGTAATGTCTGCATGTTGCAGATTGTAGTCCTGCTGCAATTGGAGACACACCTGCATCATAGCCTCGAGGGAAAAACATATTTTAAAACAATGGATGATCTGAAACCATACACCGTACAAAGAAAACTTCAATTTTTCGTGTAAAGGTGAGGTTTCAGCATGCTACCCTACCAGGGTCGCGCATCCCACATTGCGTTGGTGGGACTGCCTCCTAAGGTATAGTTGACGCGATACAGCATTTTTACACAGCTGCTGGATGCCAGGACAGACTTTGTTTGAGCCGCACCTCATTGGTGGATAGACGCTCGACCACGCACCTCCTTAATCTAGCCGAAGTCAGATGGACAATAGTACTCAGGCTGTACATACCACCAGCTAAGAACGCAACCCTTAGCTGGCGATCCCTGTAATCTCTTGATCCATGGAAGCATGAAGCAGTAACCTTTGAGCAAAACGAAAAACCAGAAATATGTTGCGGGGACGCACGCTCCATCCCAGTTGTCGACTCACCATTTTGCACTGGTCTGTTACTGAACAGAAAAATTAGGTATTTGAAAACAGAACAAACAAAACAGACAAAATCTCAATCAAAAGACGCGTGATGTTCCCTTCTGGAGAGCAATAAAGACATCTTTTAAAAACCCTCCCTACACTCCTCCAGTCACACGCTAAGGACAGCAGTATACATGATCGAAGACCCGGGCCCTATGAATCCCGGAAACAAATGGCCCATCCAATCCATAACATCATCGAACAAATTTATTCAAATACAATCACATAATGCCTGCCTAAATACAGAAGTGAAATCCACATGTTCATGCTGAAATGCTCAAAAACAAACTGAGCCTTCAATTGATATACATGCTTCACCTAACTGAATATTTTCTGATATACGATAAGTTCAAAAAGTTAGGAATACATGAGGTCATTGCGATCCCTGCCCTTCGCTTCAGAAATGGGTTTGGGCGCGTTCTGCCGAGTTGGTCGCGGCAGATTTCATGTGTGAATAGGCTGCCACATCAACGTTCGAAAGTGCCTGAATCAAATGGACAGCTTGTAATGATCACTTGTAGAATTCCAAAATGTAGCACGTAGTAAAATCTAGGGTTTTTTTTAGATTAGGGTGAATCTAACATTGAGAGACTCTCTTTGACTACTTTCTCTTTCATTCATATTCCAATCACCTTTACGTTTTTAATTCTACTATTTACAGAATATGCTAACCAGCACTGTTGTGTTTCGATCTGTACTAAAGAATGCCTTGAAAGTGTTATAATGGCGCAGTAATGAATAAAAGATAGTGAGCCCGGAGAGAATCTCTCAATGCTAGATTCGTCCTAATGAAAAAAAAAACAACCCGAGGAATGTTTCTTGTCTTCTATAACTAAACATGTTGGAGTTAATCGAGAATGATCTCGCATATGCATCCGTCGAACCACCACAGCACGTTACCAATTACTAATGCCTTCTCTCTTTTTTCCTGTTCTCTTCCTTATCCCATGACTGCGAGCAATATCATACCTGAAAACAACCTGGACATTACATCAAATTGAAGCAATAAGCAAAGAACGGTATATAACCCTAACCAATTCTAGACAAAATAGTCAAAAGGTCGAAAGTAACATTTGTAAACAATGACATCTAGCGTATTTTTCTGAGGATCAGCTTGCTCCCACAAAAAAAAATAGTCATTAACCATTGTTACTGCGACCTTTGACGATTTTTTCTAAATTTTACTTTCAGCCAAATTTTCTAACACAAGGTAAGCAATCAAATGACCCAAACAAAATATACTAAATATTAAATAACATATTACGAGGCAAAGGAGGGACCATCACGGTACCCAAGTGAAACGATTCGGTTAGGGAGTATGGAACTGCATCCTCTCTATTGTTAGCAATTCGCGGAACGAGGGTTTCCATATGTATCATCAATATCAAGTCCCTACTCGTTTAAAACACGCAAAGAACTTCGACAAGACGGTGATATTTCCTGCCTCCTGCTCAACACTGCGCTAGAAGGTGTTATGAAACATGCGGACTTTAACATGCAGGGTACCATTTTCAATAAATACGGCCAGTTCAGCAGCTTCACTGACGATGTGGATATTGTCGGCAGAACGTCGGTAGTTGATCAGTACACCAAGCTAAAACTTGAAGCGGAAAGGGTTAGATTGAAGGTGAATGCGTCAAAGACTAGTCTGAACAAAATAGTCAAAGGTCGAAAGTAACATTTGTAAACAATGACCTCTAGCGTATTTTTCTGGGATCTGCTTGCTCTCACAACCAAAATAGCAATTCCAGAAACAGATAGAGGCAGTTATTACCTTCCCATCGGTAGTGGATACAGATGTTAGCAATCTGGCATTTCCAAGAAATTTACGTTTTAAGTCATTGTTTACAATTGTTCCTTTCGACCTTTTGACAATTTTGTCTAGAAGTATCTGTTGGCTGGAGGAACCGAGCGTGATAGAGCTTGCAAAGGCAGAACTGTGACAATCGACGGAGATGAGTTCGAGGTGATGGATTAGTTTGGGTAACTTGGATCATTGGTTACGTCGGATAACAATTGCAGCAGCAAAACTTGGAGACTCATAATTACCGGAAGTCGTACCTACTATGGACTCCACAAGACCCTGCGGTCTGGTGAACTTTACCCCCGTACAAAGTGTACCATGTACAAGACGTTGATAAGACCGCTAGTTCTCTACGGGCATGAGACGTGGACAGACGTGGTGTATGTGAAAACGGTGTATGGAGGAGAAGAATGAACCACGAGCTGGCGCAGCTCTACGGCGAACACTAAAGCTGGAAGGGTACAATAAGTGGAACATGTAGTAAGAATGTCGGACAACAACTCCGCAAAAATGGTGTTTGCCCCGAACCAGACGCAGAGGAGCGCAGCGAGCTAGGTGGTTAAACCAACAATCAATATGCAACTAGCGATTTGAAATTGCTTCACTGTTGTAGAACCCCTTGGTCCGAAGTACACCTTGAATCCAGCAACTTGCTATACACAAAGGTTTTTTTTTGCACGGGGGATACGGCCCACTTTTAGTATGGAACCGTGTAAAAAAAGTCTAAATAGAGTTGATGAATTCACATGCTTAAACATTTTATATTGCTTCGATTTTTTTTATATGCGTTACCTCTCCACGCAATGGTCAAAATACAGTTTTTAAAATTTTGAGTATTTACACCAAAAATTGTGAATTTTTTGAAAAACTGCCATATGATTACTTTTGGCTCAAAACGTAAAATGTGATTTGAATAAGGTCGACAAGTTGTTCCGTTTTGGAGTTATCGCTGAAAACAACCCGTGTAAAAAAAACCGTGCAATAAAAAACCTTAGTGTACATATTTGCGCCTTTGTTTTGATTTGCTGTGTTATTTTGACAGAATATTTGAGAGTGTGTTCGTGGAGTTCATTATTAGGGGCGCATTATTAAGCTTGGGACTGATGTGCTAGTACTGACTGAGCCAAGAAAAAAATCGTATTTGTTCGGGACCTACTGGTCTAAGAGTTAGTCTATGATTCTATCGCCCATCTTTATAAATCTACTATTAAAAAAAAGGTCTTTTTAGGATGAAGTAATCCATTTCCTGATAGTGTTTTTGGTATGCGTGAATGAGCCATAGACTAACTCTGAGACCAGTAGGTCCCGAACAAATACGATTTTTTTCTTGGCTCAGTCAGTCGGTCCCAAGCCTAATAATGCCCCCCTAATAATGAACTCACACGAACACACTCTCAAATATTCTGTCAAAATAATACGCCTCATAAAATGAACTCACACGAACACACTCTCAAAATAACACAGCAAACCTAAACAAAGGCGCAAATATGTATAGCAAGGTGTACTTCAGATCAAGGGGTTCTACAACAGTGAACCAATATCAAATCGCTAGTTGCATATTGATTGTTGACGCCGCCTAGTCTAGGTTTCACCAAACTGAAATTGACAGACTATCAAATCTTGATGCGGGCAAGTGGTGCCAAACCAAAACTAACGGAAACGAGTTGTAATTTTAAAATTACAGTTACAGAAATGTACACAAGGAGGGAACTCCAACTTGGATGTCTGTTCTCTGTGCTATATTATGCAATAGTATGTACTGTTTTATGCCATTCATTATGTCACTTAAGTGAAAGCTTCATGTAAAAAAAAAAAAATAAAGTCGGGTAATATACATACAAAGAACACAAATTTATTGTCATTAACACAAGGGACGTTTTATAACAAACATTGAATGTACTTAAAATTACGATGAATGGAAGTGAACGTCACAGTCTGTCCTAGCCAGAAGTTTAGCACGAAATCATTGCTTAAAATATGTATTTTGGTCACATTTTTCCGCGTCTATTTTTAGTTAACCTTCAGGTCAGCAGCCTGCTCCTTAACCCAGAAGACACCTCCGTTCAGGGCAATGGTACAGGTCATCTTGACGTTTTCGCTTAATCCTCGTGGAGCAACCCAGTTGAAGGAGATGCTGTTGGGTGCGCTTCCAATCTTCTTATGTGTGACAGCAGACTAAAATGTAAAAAAAAACGAAAGAAAAATGAATTCAGCTCCGAATAACCTTGAAACGAGATTTATTGAGACTGTTATCGATCGCGAGAGGGGGCAATATTCTGTAGCAGCAGGTAGGTATGCAACAGTTGTTTGAACGAGTTCGTGCCATATGTGGCCATTTAAATCGCCAGTCGTTTTGACAGTAGCTGTAGTTTGCAGTCGTAGTTTATAATTAATTTAAATTAAACAAGTTTTTGCCTCGTTGAATCCAGTCACGAACATCGTTACTATGCTGTTCAATGATAATGAGCAAGTCCACGCTAAATAAAGAATCGGATGGAAACGATATTCTGCTTTGGAACCTTTTTTTAAATTTAAAATAAAACTTAAAAAATATATACGAAAAGGCATATTTTCAATGAACAAATGGAAACAATGTCTAAACAAAAATGAACAAAGGAAAAATATTTTTTGGTTTCATTAAGGGTTTCTATTTTTTTTTAACAAGAACTGGGGAATAGAATAGTTTAACTAATTTAACGACGAAACATTTGAAAAAAAATATGTAAAATTAACCATTTGGTAACTTTCTTTAGCCCAAATGAATTTAAATACTCTAATGGCTGACTTTGAGTAGTAATGTACATGATTTCCCATGCTTATATTAGAATGATAGAGAGTCGTTTAAATAATTCATGTTTTTTCCACTTCGACGTTTAACTTCTCTAATTCAGGCCCGTTTCTGTGTAAGCGGGTTTGATGTAATAAATCATAATAACTCACCATCTTCGAGTTGCCACAGTCCAGGGTCTGGATGAAGTTGTTGTTTGGCGGAACATCAAACGATCCAACCGCAGTTTCACCGACACGAGCCTGGCAAAGCAGTCCTTTAATGGTATCCTTTGGGGAGTTTCCTTGCACGGTAACGGTCACGCCTTCTCCGGATTTGATTTGCTTCTTGCCCATCAGAATCTTGTACGGAGCGGCCGATTTCTGGGGATCGGTATGATGCTGAGGAATCATGTCTCCACAGGCAGCATCCGGAGCACCGGCCGAGAAGGATAAGGCAGGAGTTGCGCACAGCGCAACGGTCAACAGCATGCATGCGTATCGGTAGGCCATCTTTAATACTGAAAAGAGTTGGAAACAAAACATAATAAGTACATATTCATTTTGGCTGATAAAAATTCACGCAAATGTACAGCAACTTTTTCGGCTGTCGATTTTTCACTTAATCAAACAAATCAATGATGCTATTAGTTTATAAAACCATGCGAATGGAATCGACACTGACGGAATGACTCATCAATTCAACAAAGGCGTATTTGCGATTTGCGGAAACACTAAATCACTCAATCAACACCGAAAAAAAACCGGAATTTAGCGATTGATTTCTTCAGTGGTTAACGACCCGAAAAAAAGGATTTGCGAGAACTCTCGAACCACCTTCTTCCTCAAATGCTAGATTTCAGGGTTGAGGAGTTTTTTGTTGCGTCTGATTGATTGGTAGAGGGCGAAGAATGATTTACGATTCTACTACCAGCTACGTTTTTACGAGGAAGATTACGAGCATGTTTCTTAACCGGTTTCGGAGCTTAATAATGAGATTCGTTTTAATGATTAGTATAAAACATGCCGCGTAAGTACAAATTGACCCTTTAGATGGGAAAAAACATTACTCGACTTGTGGTACCCGGTTAGCAACAGATCTGAGGCAGTTATGCATCTTTTTCATTCAACGGCCCTTCATTATGCATTCAGCGATAGCATTGACCCAAAAGTTGCGGTTTCATATCAAGTCTTGCACACTCTTCTACATTAACACTACGACAAGTACAAATCATCGAGCTGCATAAATTATGGCGCCCCTCTGATGCTGATTGATCGTTGATCGTATATTTATGGTAGTCTCAAATTACATCCGATGTGTGACGACTTATATTGGATGGATAACCAATCAAAAAATTAGAACATTGGGCGTGAGGAAAACTTCGATAAATTTATTAACCTAGATTTAAATCTAAATGCCAGATACAACATGACCACTATCGTTGAGAAGACTCAGTAAGCCATGTGATCGGTTACCGAATGCGTTTTTTTTTGTACTCGACGCCTCTGCTGCAAACTTGCAAGACGGGTTGACGTAGATATATCTTCGACCGGTAATGCCATTCATGCAGATACGCGCAGTACCTATTCAGCTAAGTATAGCTGGTGGTTCTTGTTGTCATTGATTAGCGATCCTCATGATATACGTAGGCGCGTGACGGTGCAGCATGTTTTAAGCCATTGGTGGTGAACAACTGTCACCAAGTTCTGCAAAGATCTAGGTCATTGGGCAAGGCTATCCGGTGTTTTGAGGCAACGACATGCAAATCGAAAACGTGGTTGTGTGATTTCGATTTTTTGATATTCATCCAAGTAACCACAAGCATTATATGATTGCACTTATTCAACCAAAAATCAACATCGGTAATGCGGGATCGCATCAATTCAACAGTTGTCAAGTAATAAAACGTTAGATTAGCTTAAGAATGTAGTGATGCATTACCAGTGCAATAATGCTACTTTAGCAATGTCTTATGGCATTACAAAAGATATAGCATTACTTCGAGCTTAGTGGGGCCCTTTTCAGCTTTAATCCAACTTCAATGATGCACTAGACGTAATACATATGCCCTATATATGCATGCTATTACAGCCTCGTGGTTACTTGGGCAGTCGTTCTTAGTTTGACGGATTTGAATATACCAAATTTTTAATTAATTTTTATTTGTTGCTAAAAAATAATAAAACAAAAATTATAAACAAATATCTATGTCATTTTCTTAGACATCTCAAATTAGTCAAACTTGGCACACAATCATATAAATGCACAACTAGCACTGGCATCGGTAGCTCTCAAGCTATAACTGTGGAAGTGCAGGATTTAAGCTTATTGTGAAAAGCTATAAGCTTGAAACTCCATGAAAAAAAAGCTCATCTGTAAAGGTGTAGGAGAGCGACACATCTAAATCTAAATCTTAAATGGATAAAAATCACATACTAGTGAATCAATATTTGAAAATATCTCGATCCATCTCTTGCATCTAATTATATCTTCTTCCATAGTCTTGCAATAAATCCTGAAGGGAGCGACCCCGGCGTAATGATTAGCATTCATACCTCTTACGCCAAAGTCACGATTTCAAATCTCACCCTCGGATAAGTTACGAAAAAATCCAAAAGGTTCTTGAGCAACTACGACGGGAGATGAAGCCCAGGGCTAAAAATCTCGATAATTAAGGAACTAAAAAAAAGCCTAAAAATCATCATAAATCTTTTTTCTATCGTTCTAAGAATCTCTAAACAGCGGACTAAAAAATTGGCTACGTCTCAGATAGAGTCACACCCTTCAGTAAAAGAACGGCACAAGTAACCAGAAGCATTATATCCTAACACGAATAACATTATCTTAATAAATGCTTCAATGCTCGCTAAACAACAGCATTACTGTAGTATATATTTATAAAAAAATGCTTCTTTCATCTGAATGATATTTGCGACTTTGACTTTGGAAATGAGAAGCAAATGAACTAAGCTGCCTGTCAGATCCAGAACCGTAATCTTCATTCTCCTTATTTCATCAATAACAGGTTTGATTCTTAAAATTTCAGGCAAAAAATTGCTACATTATAGGGAGCCATGGTTTTTTTATTGATATTGTTGGGATTCAGAGGCATGTTTATTCAACTAGGAATGTGCATTCAACGACGTGTTTAGTAAGTGAAATCTAAAAATAGCTGCCTGGTTCATGTTTTTCTAGAACCCAAGTACCCAGAAGCCATTGGGAGCTAGACTATAGTTTTTTTTTTTACTTGTTTCCATGAGCTATTTCCTCACATGGGGACGATCACCACCCGGAGACGACTCACCACCTGACCCACCAACGACTCATGACTTGAACGGGACCAACGGCATTGCCCAGAAACGTGTACCAGTCGCAGATCACTGCCGTTTGAACCCAGACATGGCTACGCCGACTAGACTATAATGCTCAGTCCCAACCGTTTGAAGAGAAATGGAGCATCACATAACCTTCTTATACTAGATGCTCCCAGCGACCATTAATTTTTTTGTTCTGTACTCCAAACAGGGCATTCTGTTCAACTATTCTCTCCGACTATTAATTTCTTAATTAATTAAAAAGTGGGGTCCTTTTCAGCTTTAATACATCTTCAAATCTGGTGCACTAGAGGTAATGCATATGTCCTATATATGCATGTTATTATAGCCCGGTGGTTACTTGGGCATGATTCCTTTATATTCTGCAGTTGTCATCTCTTGGCTCAAAGCGTTAACGCAATCGTCATTCATCGTTCAGTGGTGAGTAATCTTGATTCAAATTACGATAAAAATGAACTGGTCTTAAAAAATTTATCCCTCAAATGTAACTTTAAGATGCATGTACAAGTATGAAATACCATTTTAGAAAATTTACATTCAAACATTCTCAATTCAAATTTGGTTTTGGGTAATGTTTTTTTTCCTGATAACTTATTAGGTAACTATAGCTATAACTCAATATATTCTTTCCAAAATTCAATGAAACATTTCAGCAGAAGCGAAAGTTCAATTGCTGAAAAAGTAAATATGCCCTAAATATACATGTTTAGGGTTTAAATAAACATGTGCACTAGCTTTAATTCACAAGGCGTGGGGCCCTCTGCGATTTTCATTCTATTTTAATGTCACATGTAAGATTAAAATGCTTCATACCATATATGTGTATATAAAAATAATGCAAAATTGATGTATCGATATACATCTTCATGGCTTCTTGGGGGTTTTACTGTATTCCGGTAAAAAACTTACCGGAACCTGTCAAATTTTACCGAAATCCGTTAAATTGGATTACCGAACGTTCAGCTGTTGAAAGTTCGGTAAAAAATTACCGAATACTGTAAATTTTCTAAGTGTGTAGTTTTGATGTTCGGTCAAGAAATTCACGGTTATGATCGGTAAAATACAATTTCTACTGAATGATCTGTTAAATTTCTTCAATTGATAAATATCTATCAAAGAACTAAAAGTTGTCGGTAAATCGTATGAAAATATTACTGAACATTTGTATTTAGTAAACAAGTCTCGAGTAATTCATGATAAAGGCCTAGAAGCTTATCGTGAACAATGACTTTAAACGTTGATCTCTCAAGAGTCATGAGAATTCAGCGATATCCAACTAATCCATGAGGTAGAACTAACATTTCTCTATCAGATGCTGCTTTCAATTCACGAGAGTGATTTTATATTCTAGAGAAATCGAGGCTTGAAGTCATTGTTTACAAATGACTTTAGGGCTCATATCATGAATTACTCGAGAAATGTACTTTGTAACCTAAAGAACTGTCATTGAACATTCGGTGTTCGGTAAATTATTTACCGATTTTCAGTAAAACCATAACAAATACTGACGCAAAATGTATGGCAAGGCTGGGTAGCTCAGTGGTTACTCGTTCTGCTTACTAAGCAGATGGTCGGGAGTTCAATCCCAGGCCCGTCCCCTTCCTTGCCATTTGTCACTTGCCTCTTTCTATCACCACTAGATTTAAAAAAAAAGCAGTCTACTGCGCTTTCTTTCAATGATCGATTCACTTACCACAGTGAATCCATGATCTAAAAATAACCTAACACACTAACACAACTACCCTTTCCTTAGTAATTGTAGAGAAACAGAGGTGATCGTGATCTTTGTGCTACTAGTTCTGATCAGTAAAGGAGTAGCTACTACGATATTGCACGGTCTTTTTTTTTTGAAAAAAAAACAAATACTGACGCAGAATGTAAAAATCCCTGGAGTCCTGTACTGTGAACGCTTCAGTATTGTCATACCTGTAAAACCTAGGCCAATTTCGCGTGCTAAAGCGGTGGAAGCTGTTTAAGATAAGATGAAAGGGTGAAACTGGAAGACGTGCTGGATGTTCTTTTGGTTACGGATACCGAAGCAAATGAGCATTTCAGTAAGTACAGTTCAAATGTTTTCAAAATGTTTTCAGTTTTGACACTTGAAAATTTATAATAAAGACAATGATTATTTCATATATTATGGTTTCAGTTGAAAACCGAATTTATCGACTCTCGATTTTACTCTCATTCTGTACGTTATACCTAATGTCGGAAGTAGTGCGCTCTATGGCGCATCAGATGCGCCATACAGCGCACTACTTCCGACATTAGGTATAACATTCAAAACGAGAGTAAAATCAATTGTCGCTAGTTGATAAATTCGATTTTCAACTGAAACCATATTTATTTTCGATTTTTATTTTCGATTTTTTGGCATATATATAAACAACTGTGCAATTATTTATGTTCCATTGAACACATGGTCCGCGTAAAGGTCGGTATCGTGTCCGAAAGAATTTTTTTTTCTATCTCAAAACCATGTTAAATTCCGTTCACTGAAACGTAAAAGTAAAAAATCGAAAATAAATTTCTGCAGCAGTATCCACCTGAAAAGTACGAAAAATAAAATTGGAATTTGTAAGGCCACGAAAACTAATGGGAGCTGTCACTTTTACTTTCGGAAAAATGTTCAGCTCAATTATTCCGTAAGTGAAGGTGACATTTCGTTCCATGGAGATCAAGTGTCAAAATTCCGATTGGTAGTATTGAAAAAAAAAATCCGTAACCTCTTTACTTTTTAGGTCGATGCTGGCCTTAAGAAGGTATTGCAAGGTGTACTGGGGATCGAAGGGTTCTACAACAGTGAACCAATTTTAAATCGCAAGTTTCATCTTGATTGTTGGTGTAAGCGCTGCTCGTTTGATCAGTGATCTTTTGAAAATAAAGTAATATTCGGGATCAGCAGTATGCAAACGTGGTAAGCTTTCTTAGGTGTTGATGAAAAAAAAACGTCAAAATACACGCAGCGTACTACAAAACTGAGGTTTTGTAGAAGATTGATACCCCAAATCAGGAGTTGAGCAGCAGGATTGTGCACCAGCCCACACTGCAAATGTGGTCCAATTCTGGTTTCGGGAAAATTTAACCGACTTTCTGGACAAAGCTAGGTCACAAAGTTTCCCGAATTTGAACCCTTTTTGGTTTTTTTTTGTCGATTTGACAGATCTTGCTGAACGCGAATGGCTCAAACATGGCTGCTATTATGGTTGATTTGAATCACCATTTCGCACTTTAATGGTACCAATCTCAGAAATCACATACATTTTGTGAAGGAAAATTTCTTCACTTGTATGTGTATGGTAAAAAGATTGTATAATTGGTTCGAAAAGACATTAAACTATGGCATACGGCCTTACAGGTCATAACATTCAGTTTATTGCAAACCCCTTAGCGATGATTTAGCAAATACGGTTTGTTGCCAGTTAAGTTAAACAACTTTCAACAGTCGACCGCGATATGCAAATCTGTCGAACTAGAATAGTGATCGCAAACCGAGAAGTGCAAATCGAAGCAATTAAAATAAGAAAAACCCGCACCATCACGCCTTTAATGAACGTGATTCAACTGAAACTAGCCGACAAGTTGTTCATTTATCCGGTAATATTGATCTAATCTCTTTATGTATGCCTGCCAGCATATGAAGTGGTGCACGGAAGTATTGTCTCCATTTAACTATAGAAAAGATACTGTTTCATTTCACGTTTTCCGTGTTGAAATTCCACAATTCGCCAATATGTCATTCGACCGACAACACGTTTTCATATCAAAGGCAAATCTATATTTATCTTCCTGGTCAGTATGATAGCCGCATAATTACTGGTAGCAATGAGAACAAAACAATCGAAAGTATGCTCAATCCCAAGCATATACGATACGCACAATGAATGTTGTGGTTGCGTAATTCGTTTGCTCATCATTAACCCGAACAATAAGATTGAAAGTGAGATCGCTGCAGCTATAGTTCAACTTAATTGCACCAGAGGATCGACTCAGCTAGTGCGGATAGTGATACTGGTGATACCGAAATAGTGTCATAAAGCCTCCTTAATGTCATGGATTTGCAATTCAAACTATCGTCCTTCGAAGCCGTAAAAGCTTTGGCGAATAACTTGACAGTAGCGAAACCAGACATAGGCACACGAAAAAGTCAAGTCCAAGGTCAGGCGACGGTTTATGGTTTAATCAAGTTCCCCTGTTTTCATGGCTTGGAGCGGGATAAACGTGTTTTTTTTTCTTCTGTCCGGTATAACCCTTCCACCTATAGCGTAACCTGTTCGAAGATTTTTGACACCCACGAAGAAGACTTCCGACAGCGAGTCGGATTTGCAAAAGACCGGGTTGATCCAAAGCTATAAATTTCCTCGTCAGCAGGACGCGTTGCTTTAATTTCAATTTAGCGCTGGCAAAAAAAAGTGCTTGCCGGGAAGGTTGTGATTAGTTTGAACTGAGATTTTTTTTTTTTAAAGAGCTGATTGATGTTTAGTACAAGCGTGGTTGATGTAGGGTAGGGAACGGCTTAAGCACCCCAAGACCCTATTCCAAGCACGGGGTAAACGTTAACCTACAACGCTCATTTTTGCTGTATGGTGCTCCATGTAGTGAAGCACCATACTGCAAAAAATGAGCGTTGTAGGTTAATGTTTACCCGGTGCTTGGAATACGGTCTTGGTGTGCTTAAGCCGTTCCCTACCCTATGTGGTTCAAGATCCAGAACTGAAATGCTCATGATTAAATACAATAAATATTAGTTTAAAAAACATGTTTATAAAAGGCTTTTGGCATGTAAAATCGCATATTTAGAAAACAATATGATAGACTCGTTTTAAAAATACAATTAATTTCAATCAAATTCAGGTTAGTTCCTGCTTACAACAGAACTGCATTTGTAAATAGGTTTTGACTACTGCTATCGTGTATTTATCGTAAATTGGCTACGATTTTGGTTATATCCTAATAATTTCTTCTCCTCCTGTTTGCCAAGCCAGATCAGGTTTTAGTCACGAATAAAGATTGCAGTTCTTATTTACAAGACAAATATGCTTAATCCTGGAATAAGTCCGATATTTATCGATGATGGTAGATGACTGTAAGATACAATGGTTATGCATATGTTTGACTATTTTGTTATTCTGTAAAATTTATGTACAGATTGTATTGCTCCTACCTCCTTTCCCTCGTGCATTCGTCTTTGTTAAGCTGTTATTAAACTTAACAGCTTTTGTTAAGCTTAATAGCATTCATTTTGCACTGTATAGATTTCAGATATGCAAATCGTCTTGTAAAAGTTATAACGAGAATATAAAATAATCAAAATTTAATTTTTATGTTTGTGGAATCTTCAAGATATGAACTAATCTATGTTAAAAAAAGAAGAAGACACTGAGTGGTTATAAATCCTCAAAGATTTTCAGCCTAACTGACCTAAACAATGGCTTCTTCCGTCAATTTCTCGTGACACAAAGGTTACCCATGTAAGCTTACAATTCTATCGGAACGGTGAACTCTTCCTTTTCGAAATGACCGTGGTGGATTGATTAGGCGAGTTTTCAATGAGCAGAAGTTCGCAGAAAAAGCCATTGTTTACGTTTGTCAGTAAGGCCTTAATGAAAAATCTTTGTCGAGATCTGACAGCTCCCATGTTGAAGTATAGGACGAACATTTTAAAATGCTTATAAAAAAGTAAAATTAAATTCTAATTAAAAGCGGCTTGTTGTATGATGGAAGAAAAATTCCAAACTACTCAGTAAAGACATTTTAGGCAAAATAAAAATATAATAATAATAATACAATAGACTAATTCTTAGACCAGTACGTCCTGAACAAATACGATTTTTTTTCATGGCTCAGTCAGTACATAGACTAATTCTAAGACCAGTAGGTCCCATACAAATACGATTTTTTTCTTGGCTCAGTCAGTACTAGATACTAGGGGTTCTACAACAGTGAACCAATTTCAAACAGCTAGTTGCATATTGATTGTTGGTACTAGCTCATCGGTCCCAAGCTTAGTAATGCGCCCCTAATAATGAACTCACACGAACACACTCTCAAATATTCTGTCAAAATAACACAGCAAATCAAAACAAAGGCGCAAATATGTATAGCAAGGTGCTGGCTTCAAGGTGTACTTCGGACCAAGGGGTTCTACAACAGTGAACCAATTTCAAATCGCTAGTTGCATATTGATTGTTGATAATACCCCTAATATGCAGTTTTGAATTTTTCTTCCATCATACAACAAAGCACTTTTAATTAGAATTTCATTTGAATTTTTTAGTACCATTTTAAAATTTTCGTCGTATGCTTTAACATGGGAGCTACCAGATTAATCACCACTCGGTGTCTTCTTCTTCTTTTTAACTTGGATTCTTCTTTTGTTGATAATTCACATGAATCGCCAGGAGAATTTCTTTCTTATGTTTATTATTCTTTTCATTGAAAGGTTTACTTTCAGAAGTCTTGAAATTGATTGGAGGATGATTCTTAAAACAAACATTGAAGCTCAATAACAGTTTGCAAGAATCAAAGTAAATTTATTTATCGCTATCAACGCATCAAACCAAATATCTTACTTCAGCAAACATTCAATATCAAAAAAGAGGCAAATAGTTCACTTCTTCAACTAATAATGAGACAATTCAATTTTCAGTCAGCTAAAATCATTTGTTCAGTGATAAGCTCATGTTTCTTCATGTGAATGGCGTTAAATTGTTTTGGTCCGGCATTGTTAGATTGGCACTATTGAAAAAAAAAATCGGAGATTTATCCTTTCTTTCTACTCGAAACGGCCTTCTGGAAAATGTCATAGAACCGAGCAAGGCTAACCGGTTTATTAGTTCACATGGAGATGCTCCTTTTTAAAAATGTATGCTTTATAAGTATTTCTCAAAATCTTTGATGAACATAGGTTTAGTGCTTAAAACGGTCAAAGCTAGTTTCAAGCAAGCTAACTTGATTCAAGCTAATAAATCCTTAAAATTTGAATAGTTGAAGTCAAAATAATTTAATCTATTTCGAGTTTTCATTAAAACAATTGTCTCTTTGTTTTATATGCGGATATGTTCTAATGTATTATTTTAAGCTCGGGTTTAAACTACAAAAATTAAAAACAAAACTATGGTGGATTTGGCATGTTTTAATAGTGTAGTCAATAATCTTCTTTTTTTTAGAAAATATTGTTATTAACTGCTAAAATGGACTGTTATGTAAAATCAAATTGAGAACTGTATTGCTCAATGAAAGCAAACTGAATGATCATATGACGGTATTATCATCTCTTGAACCAAATTATCATTTTAATTGAATGATAATTTGGTTCAAATTTGGTGGCTGTGAAAAAAAGAGACAACATCTTCATTTTCTTTTTTGAGATGCTATAGCAAGATATTTGCTTAAAACAAACTTGCCAATAACACATTTACTGTTCTTATTCACTGAAAAGTCTCATATCTATATTCATCACATTGAGTAAAATTTAGCCGACGAACATTTCAAACGCTTTACATACAGAACTTTGAATAATTTGAAGACAGCTGAAATCTCCCCGAACACTTTACATGTTATCGTGGATCAAGCTACACGACGTAAATTTATATTATGGATTATAATAAAGTTAACTTTTGAATTAAAGGCTGATAAAATCCATAGTGGGATCGTTATGCGAATATTTTAAACATTGGACAAAACAAGTGAGTATTGCTTTCTTTATCTTATCAGTTTACCTAAAACTGCAAGCAACGTTAAGCTTATCATCATAAGAAAAACTACATTACTAATAGGACAATTATGCAAATAGCGACATTTTAAATATGTAGATCAAAAGTCCAGCAATTTAGGCAACCAGCAAAATCACATCAGGATAGCAGGCAAGCGTCAATAATGATGGGGTCAATAATCTTTTATCCTAAACGATAGCTGCTACATGGCTGTCAAAATGGTTATCAGTTAACTGATTTTAAAATAGTTTCGAGCTGCACGACGGTGCATGCAAAGCTGTTCTTTGTTACAAAAACAAAGGTTAAAAAAAATGAAAATAAATCAGCTTTTTATTTGAAAAGATCAACTGCGATTAACGCTTCATTGCAGTTCCAATGCGCCAAGGGTATTCGTCCATTGTTCAAGTGGGACAAAACAACTTTAAATAATTTTAAATTCATGTGTTTGTAGCTTGGGACAGCTTCACGTCGACCAGTAGAAATAGTAGAACTAAAAACGAGTCATTAAACTTAACAAACGAACGCAATTTTGCACACAATTCTATAGCTACACTCCACTGACCACCATCGTTCATTTCTATTATCACTCTCGGCTACGAGCATTTCACTTTTCAATTAACACCTTGCTTTGATCTGATTATTTCGCTTTGCGCATATTACTTGTGACCAATTAGCGGTCGGAAGTTGTTTTTTTGGCTTATTTTCCTCATAGCTCAAAACATCATAACAACTAAGCTATATTTCGAAGTAAGTTTTATAAGCTTAAATCACACAAATTAGATACACAATGCATTAAATTTGAAACTATACAACCACTAGCCCCCATCATAACCCAAAGCTCACCTGTTTCGTCAATTGAATCTGGTAGAGATGCTTACAAGAAGATAAAAGGTGTTACAGCGCGGATCAGACTAGAATTCACTTCCACTATATAGAATTGATCCTTCCGAATCGAACTCACAGATTGGTTTGATCTGTTCTGGACAATGTGCGCTAGCTTTTGTGCGATTCGGGCGGTTCGCGCCAGTGCCGATTTTGCGAGCGCGAAAAAAAAAAGACGTGAGAGGTTACCAGAGCAAGCCGAGAGCAAACGAGCGAGATTGGAATTAACGATAATTTTTTTTGCTAAGATATACCTACGTGGGTACCTTGTATACAGCTCTATAGAGCTTGATCGTGTATTGAGAGCTTTTATAGCGAGAAACTTGGATAAAAGCATGTTCATGTAATCAAGCTGAACTATGCATTAGGTCCTAAGTAACATTGAGAGATTCTCTTAGTCGATTTTCTCTTTCGTTAGTAGTGAGTCTATTAAACGATTTGCTGATGTTTTTGGCGTATTGGATCCTCAATTACACTTCATATTACCGTACTGTGTGTTGAAAATACTTGAACATGTTTTTACATAGCCGTAGGAACGCAAAGAGAAAGTCAACGAAGAGAGTTTCCCAATGTTACTTACACAGTTAGATTTTATTACAGAAATCTGTAAAGTTTTACCGAATTCTCAACAGATGTTCGGTAATTTGATTTAACGGATTTCGGTTAAATTTTACATTTTTCTGTAAAAAAATTACCGGATTTTGGTTAAATTTTACCGAAATCCGTTAAGTCGGATTACCGAACGTTAAGCAGTTGAGAATTCGGTAAAACTTTACAGATTTCTGTAAAAAAAATCTAAGTGTGTAGGACTTAATGTATTGTTCAGCTTGCAATGTTCACAGTATCAAACAATTAGAAATTGTACGAGTTTATATTTATCTTTCAGAACTGATCTTTAATTCATTAAACTAATGTGAATTTTGAAATTTTTGCTTAAAAAGTTTCCAATGCGAGTCTTGATCAACATCTTATGGTGGTAAGGATTTTTTTTTATTTCTTTATTGTGGCTTTCAGCCTCCTGGGCTGGTTCGCCAGTGGTAAGGATTAACTTTCTTTGCCGTTTGAGTTATCTATAAACTGTTCGCTAGCATTCATGATTATGAAGTTCAATGTCAACCTAAAAGTAGTCATTTTTTTTATCGGAATCCACAAATAATACCGGAATAGAAAAAAATAAAGAAAAAAGTAATAAAGAACCGGAATATAGAAATGAAAAAAAAAACCTTCTTTAGAAACAATCTTTTTTTGCCGCACCAGCCGGCATTTCCGATATGTTTGGGATCTGATAAGTGCGCCATAACTCGATAGGCGGTGCTCGGGTTTTTTGTGCGGAAATGTTTTCTTGTTCCTTTTTGATGGCTAAAAAAAGAATTAGGGAAGGTCCATTAATTATGTCACGCAGTAAGGGGGGAGGGGGGGTTGGGAAAACGTGACGATTCATAGAAAAAAAATTAAGGTCCATACAAAAAAACGTGACAAGGGGAAGGGGGGATTATAAAAAGTCAATTTTTGCGTGACGTAATTATTGGACGTTCGCCTAACTATTATTTCGTACCCGGCCGTCTGTACGATCCGAACAACGAACAATTTCTATGAACGCGGGAGAATGATTTTCCGAGTAATCAGAACTAATCTTTCACACCGACCACGGTACCACCCGCGATCGGCATCGTTGTTTATTCGAGTTCCCGAAAATTGTCCAGTATCATCAAAATAAGACGCAACACGCGAGCTATCTCCCTTCAAGTACGTACCTTTCACCACGTGTTCAGATCGACGGTGATGATATCGAGGAAATAGACGAACTCGTGTATCTATGAGCCTGTGCACGCTATAAAAAACTTTTACTGTGAGCCATGTTTTTAAGCGTCCTGTGAGAGTGAGTGAGACAGCAGCAAAACATGGCTCATAGTAAAAGCCAAAAAGACAAAACAATTATAGCAGCGTACACAGGCTCATGTTCATTGGTGGCCGGCGATAACGACACCGCATTATGGCTGGCAATACTGGACTTTGGACCAAAGAACAAAGATCGAACAAAGTTCGCCGAACTACAAAGTTGATCATGTACAAGACTAATGTTTAAACCGGTAGTCCTCTACGGCGACGAAACATGGACATGGGGGAAGGTCTATTAATAATGTCACGCAGTAAGTTGGGAGGGGGGGTTGGGAAAACGTGACAATCCATACAAAAAACGGGAAAAGGGTGGGTTATAAGAATTCATTTTTTGCGTAACATAACTAATGGACGTTCCCTTGCTAGTGGTGTTGGTGTAGCATAAGATCTCCGGTGGAGTGTAGATGGAAGACGGATCATATTTACCTTACCTTACCAATCAGACTAAGGCCGGCGTGGTCTCTGCTGTACACAGAAGTTGTCTCCATTCTATTCGGCACATGGCTGTTACTCGCCAGCCTCGCTGTCTGCGGAGGGTCTGCAGGTCGCCTTCTACTTGATCGATCCACCTTGCTCGTTGCGCGCCTCTTCTTCCTTGTAGCTGTCGGTTCATTTTCGACAACCACTTTCACAGGGCTGTCGTCCGACATTCTTACGACATGCCCAGCCCATCGTAGTCGACCGATTTTTGCGATGTGTACGATGGGAGGTTCTCCCAGCAACTGGTGCAATTCGTGGTTCATTCGCCTTCTCCACGTTCCGTCTTCCATCTGCACTCCATTGTAGATGGTACGCAGCACCTTCCGTTCAAAGATTCCAAGGGCGCGTTGGTCCTCTACTAGCAATGTCCATGTTTCGTGGCCGTAGAGAACTACCGGTCTAATTAATGTCTTGTAGATGGTCAACTTTGTGGTTCGGTGAACTTTGTTCGATCTTAGCGTCCTTCGGAGTCCAAAGTAAGCACGATTACCAGCCATAATGCACCTTTGTATTTCTCTGCTGGTGTCGTTATCGGCGGTCACCAATGAGCCCAGATACACGAATTCGTCTACTACCTCGATTTCATCACCGTGGATCTTAACTCGTGCTAGGAGGCTAACATTGTCTTCTCGTGAGCCTTTTCCCTTCATGTATTTTGTTTTCAGCGCATTAATCACAAGCCCAATCCTACCAGCTTCAGCCTTAAGTCTGATGTACGTTTCCGCCATCGTCTCAAAATTACGTGCTACGATATCAGCGAAGCCAAATAGTTGGACAGACTTTCTGAAGATCGTGCCACTCGTATCTATCCCAGCTATTCGAATCACACCATCCAGTGCAATGTTAAACAACAAACACGACAATTCATCACCTTGCCGTAACCCTCTCCGAGATTCGAAGGGACTCGAGAGCGTCCCTGATACTCGGACGACACATCGTTGTTTTGATCAACCGCGTCAGTTTTTCCGGAAATCCATATTTGTGCATGATTTGCCATAGCTGGTCTCGATCGATTGTATCAAGAAGACAGATCATGGAGGAGGCGAATGAACCATGAATTGCATAAGTTGCTGGGCTAACTTCTCATCGTTCACACCGCTCGGTTGATTACAATCGTTAGAATATCGAGACAGTCAGACGGTCTTTACTCGACTGTCGAGCTGCACGGCCGTTTCCACTCTCTATCCTATCGTAACGATAAATACAGTTGTGTTTCCATGCGTTTGTTCACGTCGTAGTGCCAGTCGTATTGTGCGATTTCAAAACAGAAGCGAAGGACAGTATTGAGCCCTGTTAAACAGGATCCCGTTGTTCAGGCTAACAACGAGAAGAAGAAGTGTGAACCGTCTGATGGTGTGAGTGTGTGCATCTCAAAAAGCGCAGCTATTGCGATGAACACTAGTGAGATCGGCGATTTCGGTGCCTCAACGGAAAACTTGAGTGCTGCAGGTCCAAGTGCGATGAAAATAAAACGACCTCCACCGATAGTTAAGAACGTGCCTTTTGACAAGCTGGTTGGCAATCTGGCATCGTTGGGCGTTGGGCAGAGTACAAACTGTGTTGCATTGGAATCAAGGTGGTGCTTCGCACAAAGGCGGACTATCACTTGGTAGCCGCATTCCTGAAGGATTCCAAGGTGGAATTTTTTACGCACGATATCCCTGGTGAAAAACCGTTTAAATTTGTCATCAGAGGCTTGCCAAACATAGATCCCAAGAAAATCGAAGCAGAAATCATGGACTGCTTCAAGCTGATCCCAACCGCTAACTTTCGCATTACAGTGGTGGTGCTCATCGGGCTTCCAATCGTCAGTGCCCTAAAAGGGAAAATTTCAAGCGTATCCGTAAAAAAGCTTCGACCGCCAATCAACCTGAACGCAAAAAGAAAGGCAAGGCTCCGACTTTCCTGCCAGAAAATTTTCCGGCACTTCGCGGTGCTCAAAATGTGCGATCAAATTCGTGGCTACCAAAGGTTCCCCCTCGAGAAACCGCCGGTACTTCTACTGGACAAGGATATCCAACCCCCATGGAATCCGAACATCACCACCGCAAAACAACAACCCCGATTTGTTCTCTGCGAACAGTGCCATCGGCAGTGTTCCAGCAGCAACGAATTAGCAATCCAGTTCAAAAACGACCTGACCGCTATCATTCGGACTAGATGCCGTTTCATCGTCGAAGGGAACCTGAATGCTCGTCATGAGGTCTAGCAAAACTACCAGCAAAATCAAAACGGACGCCTACTATTCGATCACGCTCAGCATGGCCTGTATACGATGCATTTTCCGGATGAACCGACTTTCATCTCTCCGGCGGGAAATTCTTCCACGCTGGACTTTTTCCTGTCAAACATCGAATTATCGAAGCCGGTGTTGCACAACGATCTCAGCTCAGACCCCCAACCAGTGATTGCTGAAGTCGGTGTCAACGTAACGCCTTCTCCAAGGTGCATGCGTTAAGATTATCACCACGTCAACTGGATCCAGTTTGGGCGCTTGGTGAACAGAAACATTAACGAAAATCCACCGATCGACACCGTAGAGGACTTCGACCAAGCGTTGGGCGGCCTTCACCGACCCTTAAGCGTGGCTGAAGACGCTTGCATTAGACGAGTTCATGTGGGGGGTTAGTTAACTGCAATTGATTCCTACACCCAAGTTTTGATTCGCTCGCGAAATGTTTGTAGACGCCAGCTACAGAAGACCGGGGATCTGAACAAAAAATATGAAATAGCCGATCTGAAAGGCAGATTGCTTCCAGCATGGTCTCAATCTGAAACGATAGTTTCGAAAAAGTTGTTCAAGTTGATGACCGCTCCAGACCATTCTTAAAGGCAGCCAAAGTGCTGAAGACCCATCCCAAACCTGTTCCTCCAGTAATGCTTGACGATTCTATTATCATCACCCCACTCGAGAAAGCAAATGCGATTGGTGATCATATCGGCTTATCGCACTTGCTTGGCTCGAAAATCTCAAGTCCGCTAGAAGAACGGGTTGCGCAATGCGTCTACAATTCAGATGCCTCCTCTTGTGTCGTGGCTCTAGAAGACAGGATTACGGCTGAACAGATTTGCTCAGCGCTGAATATACCAAAAACATGAAGGCTCCCGGGTTTGATGTTGTTTTCAACTTAATTCCTAAAAAGCTTGACAATAAAGCATACGCATTATTGGGTGCTACCTTCAACAAATGCTTGGAACTACACTATTTCCCGAACATTTGGAAGATAGCCAAAATCATACCAATCCGCATTTGGAAGATAGCCAAAATCATACCAATGGGTTCAGAAAGGGGCATTCCACCACTCCCCAACTAATAAGGGTGATGAATAACATTCGAAGTAACAAAGCTGTATCCAAGTCCACAGCCATGGTATTGTTAGACGTTGAAAAAGCGTTTGACAATGTCTGGCACGACGGGCTTGTATTCAAGCTTTGTAACTTCAACTTCCCACCACTTCTTGTGAAAATCACCGTAACTACCTTCCGCAACCATCCGTTGAATAGTTGTCTTTCATACACGTTTTCAATCCCAGCAGGAGTGCCGCAGAAGCCTGTTGGGCCCCATATTTTATAGCATATACACTTCCAACATTCCTCGTCTTGATGAAGGATGCGTGTTTTTCCTGTTCGCAGATGATACCGCAATTACTGTCAAAGGGAAGGATGCCTCGTGAAATAACAAACAAACTTCAACGATGCCTTAACACCTTTGCTGATTATGCGAGGGCATGGAAAATCAAGATTAAAGAAAAATTCTCTTCAGATCGCATGTTGAGAAAACGTTAGTCAAGTGTTCCGCCTTAGTTAGGAGTTTATATCCGCGGATTAGTCGGAGATCCCGCCTCTCAAGGGTAAATAAATTGGCTGTCTACAAACAAATCATAGCACCAGCAATTTTCTATGCAGCACCGGTGTGGGAATCATGAGCACAGACTCGTCGGAATGAATTGCAAGTCGCGCAGAACAGAACGCTGAGGATGATCCTAGATCGCCCATTTGACACCAGGACAGCTGACCTGCACTTGGAGGCGAACACTCCAAAAATAGATTTGAAAATTGCTGAAATTAGGAACAAATTTGTACAGAAATGCATCATATCAGATCATGATCTGATAAAAAATTGTATAGGGTAGGTAACGACTTAAGCACCCTGAGACCCTATTCCAAGCACGGGGTTCACGTTAACCTACAACGCTCATTTTTTGCAGTATGGTGCTCCATCTAGTGAAGCACCATACTGCAAAAAATGGGCGTTGTAGGTTAACGTTTACCCCGTGCTTGGAATAGGGTCTCGGGGTGCTTAAGTCGTTACCTACCCTATAATAGGTTAGTTAGTAGATTGGATTAGTTGTAGGATTGTAGAGTAGATTGGGTTAGTTGTATGATGTATATAGCAGTTTTTAGGTAGTTATTTCATGCTTTTTGTTGGCCACACTGGCCTGAGCGCACCTACCTCTGAGTACCTACGAGTGTCAAGCCGTACAGTGAGTCGACACTGTAGTGACAGTGGAATGACAAAAAGATCTGTCATAGCTGGTGAGTACGGGACAGAAGAGAAAAAGAAAGATAGAAAGAAAACAACAACAGTGAACAGGAAAGTAATAATTCGACTTCGAGCATAAAGTTACTTAAAGAAAATTATTCCAGTGAGCTTAATTATAGGTAAACCTTAATTTAATAATTTATCTCGATCTGTACACCTAAACACTAAAATTGGTAAGCTAAATGCATAAATGCTAAAATGCTAAATGCAACATAAACATAGTTTAACCTGAAATTACAAACTATTCTTAACTAGGTAACCTAAACCTATTGTTACCCGCCATACATGCTACTCTACTAATCACGTAGCTGATAGAATCGGTAAGAACAGAACTTAAAAGGTAACATGTATATCGATTCAATTGATCTTATTTACTATTATCTAAACTAGGACCTAGAACTATTCCCTGCAACGGTATCTTGCTACTGAACACCCACACCCGAAATTATATTAAAAGGATACTAAACGTAAGTTACAAAATTATAATATACACTAATAGCTATAGGATTAAAATTAGGTTGAGAACATAACGTAATTAATGACAGACAAGGACACTATCTACATAACATATAATTGCTAATGCGTATGTTATGTACATTACATTTACATGAAAATTAATTCAACAAAAACTGTCATTATCACAGGAAATTATATTCTCGTTATTACCGGATTAAACGTCTTTCATTCGTTCCGGGCGAGAATCATAGCGTCGGAAATCTCCCGTTGAAATTGAATTTCAACAAAATATAATTTCGTTTACTGAAACGGTACGGCAGTCGGTCAAGTCAAATGCCGCGAAGTGGTGCTAAGTCCGATGCGAAAAGCGTTCGTAGTGGATCGCATAAAAGTGGCGTGATGATGGAAGAAATTGCTATAGGTGGTGATGGTGGTGGAAATGCTTGCTGAACGTGTCAAGGCCCCGACACTGATGAGATGGTCCAGTGCGATATATGTGACGGATGGCATCATTTTTCCTGTGTAGGCGTATCAGAGGAGGTTGCTGACAAGAGCTGGAGCTGTACTAACTGCGTGACCGCGAAATGGATTCAGCGCACTAAGGCAGCCTCGGATGGAGCACCAATAAGGGAAGACGTCATCCAGGATCGGAGATCGATGCAGGACCTGAGCATCGAGAAGATCGTGACAAGCAGCCGTGGTAATCCAGTTATTGCTTCTGCTGCAGCATCGCAAAAGTCAGCTAAATCGCTGACAGTTCCGTCTATCAACCAGAACCCTTCATTTATGGATTCAACACCCGGTCAACAGAAGCAGCATTCACCAATGCTGAACCTAGGTGGATCAGTGATTGGTACTAATATTCATTCGGGTCCATCATCGCTGAAGTCAGCTAAATCGTTGGCAGTTACATCGAGTGGTAAACAACAACCGTTTCAAGAATCAATACCTAGTCATCAGAATGAGAAGAAGTCATTTCCAACTGCAGAACTGCCAATGGTCGATGTAGTAGAGACGCTTTCGGATATTTCTATTTCTTCGTCGCAAAAATCAGCGAGAAACCGTGCCAAGCTCCAACTAATGAGATTGCAGGAAGAGCGAGCTTTTCAGCAGCAGCAAGAAGAGCGCAGAAGACTCGCCGATGAAAAGTCAGCCCAGGAGTATAAAGAATATCTAAACAACAAGTACAAAATTCTTGAGGAATTGGCGAGTTAGAAAGGATCAAGTAGAAGCTCCAAATGCTCCCACCGTCGGGTTATAGAATGGGTTGAAACAACCAATCTTACACCCACAGAGACAGCCAAACTTGCTGCTCGGGAACAAGCCCGGGGCGAAGGTGACCTTCAAGAACAACAACGAAAGGAACAGCTACAGCAACATCAGCTTAGGGAACTACAATCCCAACGTCAAGAAACAGTATTGCAACAGCAACAACAGAAACAACAGCTACATGCAGTAAAGTTACGGCAGCAGCAGCAATTGCAGTTAGAGCGAGAGCAGCAGTTTCGGCAATACCAACAGGAACAGCAACACGAGCAATTACGAAAGGAAAATCTGTTGCGACAACGACAAGAAGAGTTGCAGTTGGAAGTAGACACCATTGATCGGATGTGGGAACAGCAGTTGGAACAGGAGCAACATCTACGCGAGCAGCAACACCAGTTTTCGAATCGGTTTAATGGCCAAGGAGTCAGCAAGCGAGCGGAAACTCTGGAACCCAAGTCTCCGAATGTTAATCCTGAAGCCAATGAAAATGTATGCAGAGAGTCGATACGTGGAAGATTTGAACAATTTGTTCCTGATGCACTACCGCAGTCCACGCAGTTGCATCCGAGGGAGTCGAACTATCTGCAAGAACCAACGGCAAATCCAAACGATAGACCGACTAGAAGATCGTTAGCAAACTCGTCGATAGCGGAAGATTACGATCAGTTCCAGCTTTCCCGTTCTCAGATTGCAGCGCGCCAAGCAGTCTCCAAAGATTTGCCTACGTTTTCTGGCAATCCAGAGGAGTGGCCAGTTTTCATATCCATGTACAATCGAACGACTACGATGTGTGGATTTACGGAGGATGAAAACATAGTTCGACTGCAGAAAAGTCTGAAGGGTAAAGCCTATGAGGCTGTCAAGTGTCGACTGATGCATTCCGGAAACGTTCCTGGTATACTGGCAACCCTGAAGATGCTGTTTGGACAACCCGAGGTGATCGTGCAATCACTCATTGCGAAGGTAGGCTCTTTGACGCCGATTCGAGAAGACAAGCTAGAAACGCTAGTGGACTTTGCGGTGAACGTCCAAAACTTCTGTGCCACCGTAGACGCGTGTGGACTAAAGGAGTATATGTACAACATTAATTTGCTTCATCAGCTTGTCTTTAAATTACCACCGTCGCTCAAACTAAACTGGGCACAGCACCGTCTTACATTGCCAACGGTTAACCTGAGCGACCTTCAGTAAGTGGATTTATACGTTGGCGGAAGCAGCGAGTGTCGTCGTGAATCCACCGGTGATATATGATGGGAAGTCTACTCGAACCGAAGTGCGGGGACCGAAGAAAGGAAATACGTATCTGAACGCCCATTCTGAAACCTTTCCTACAAAGGAGGATCGCAGTAGCGACTGTGAAGACCATACTGTCTCCAGCAACAACTACGTCGAAGGAAACCTGTCCAATCTGCAAGGGCAGTTGCAGGTCAGCTGATAAGTGTAAACGTTTTCTGAAACTATCAAGGGAATTTCGGTGGGCCGCTATAAGGGAGTTCGGATTCTGTCGCACATGCCTACATATCCATAAAGGATATTGTAAAGCTAAACCATGTGGCAAAGACGGGTGCACCTACCGACATCACGAGCTGCTGCACTAACAACACCAAGGAAAAGCCAAAAATACCACCGAAACTACAGCCGGACGTGAGCAATCTCCGATACCCAGCACTAGCAATTCCGGATGCAACACTCATCAGACAACCGTCAGCTCTGTACTATTCCGTTACATTCCAGTAGTGCTGTACGGAAACAAGCGAGCAATACGCACGTACGCATTTTTGGATGAGGGTTCTGCGCTTACGTTGCTAGACCAAGAGCTTGCTAACGACCTACAACTTGATGGTAGAGTAAAACCCTTGTGTCTCCGATGGACTGGAGGAACCGAACGACATGAGGCGGATTCTCGCATTTGTAATCTCCACATTGCTGGTGCTAAGAATGAAAGCAAGAAATTCCTCATGAGCGACGTTAGGACGGTGAAGGAACTGCTATTGCCGCAGCAAACAATGGACATGTCTGAGTTATCACAGACTTATCCGCATCTTCGAGATTTGCCGATCGAGTCCTACCGTGATGCTCGTCCACGCATCCTCATAGGGATGAAGCACGCCCAGCTCAGTCTCAGCCAGAAAAACCGCGAAGGAAAAGGCGGTCAACCAATCGCCGTGAAGACACGGCTTGGATGGACCGTTTGTGGAGGAGGAGGTCCGAGAACGAAGCAAACTTACATCATTACACTTTTCACGTGTGCCCCTGTAGTGTGCAGACAGACGAAGAGTTACACCAAGCCATGAAGAACTACTTCTCGCTTGACAGCCTCGGTGTGACTAAATCGGATAACGCGCTTCTGTCAGTTGAAGATGAACGAGCATTATCTCTGCTTCAGTCACTCACCCGCCGTAAGGAAGATCGATACGAATCCGGTCTGCTTTGGCGGTACAACGACGCTCGCTTGCCTGACAGTCCGGTCAATGGCGCTGAGGCGATTCCAGTGCCTGAAGAAACGGATGGAGAAGGACCCGGAACTGACGAAAATCCTGCAAGCTAAGATTACCGAGTATGTGGAGAAGGGATACATCCGGAAGCTCACCGATGAAGAGATCAACCAGAAGATTCCGCGACGCTGGTATTTGCCAATCTTTCCAGTTACCAACCAGAACAAACCAGGGAAGGTACGGATTGTGTGGGACGCAGCGGCCACCGCCCATGGAACGTCCCTGAACTCAGCCCTGTTAAAAGGACCAGATCTGTTATGCTCACTTCTAGCGATTCTGCTACAGTTTCGGGAACGCCGCATCGGGCTGACCGGTGATATCCGTGAAATGTTCCATCAGGTACTGATCCAAGCCGAAGACCAGTTATGCCAGTGTTTCTACTGGTTGGACGACAATGGAGCCATAGTAGTGTACGTGATGCAGGTTATGACTTTCGGGGCATGCTGTTCCCCCAGCACTGCTCAGTATGTAAAAAATACCAACGCGGAGCGATTCGCGAACAAGTATCCAGGTGCCTGCGAAGCTATCACGAAGTCGCATTATGTGGATGATATGCTCGTCAGTGTGGATACTGAGGAGCAAGCCATTCAGCTGGCTAAGGACGTTAAGCATGTCCATGAGCAGGGCGGCTTTGAGATCCGAAATTGGGTTAGCAATTCAAGAGAAGTACTAGCAGCACTGCAGGCTGTCGACACGGGTGAAAATGCCTCGACCTATCTACCGATGCAGGCACTGAGAAGGTGTTAGGCATGTGGTGGAACACGATCGACGATGTCTTCACGTACAAAGTTGGATGGAACCGCTATGATCCGGCTCTGCTAGGAGGCCAGCGCCGTCCCACGAAGCGAGAAGTTCTGCGTTTTTAATGACCATTTTCGATCCGCTAGGTTTGATCTCTCACTTTCTATCCTTTTTGAAGATTCTGCTCCAGCAAATCTGGCGATCCGGAGTTCAGTGGGACGAAGAAATCGACGACGATGCTTACGAAAAATGGAAAGTTTGGCTGCATATTTTACCCCGAATTGAACAGGTTCGTGCTAGCAACCCGAATATCCAGCTGATAAAGCCGACGATATCCAACTCCACACCATGGTGGATGCCAGCGAGAACGGCATGGCCGCCGTTTGCTACCTGCGTTTAGTGAAGACCGGAACCATCGTCTGTTCCATCGTCGCTGCTAAAACGAGAGTTGCTCCTCTGAAATTCACCTCGATCCCTAGAATGGAACTAGCAGCTGCTGTTCTCGGCGCCCGCTTAGCTCGCACTGTCGAAGAGTCACTGTCCATCAGGATCTGCAGAAAGGTATATTGGTCAGATTCCAGAGACGTCCTATGCTGGATCAACTCGGATCATCGTCGCTACAGCCAATACGTCGGCCACAGAATCAGCGAGATCACCGAGATATCGGAAGCACACGAATGGCGGTGGGTACCGAGCAAGCTGAACTGTGCTGACGACGCCACCAAGTGGAGTAGCTTACCAGATATGTCATCCGATCACAGATGGTTCAAAGGAGCTGACTTTCTCTGGCACGCGCAAAAAGATTGGCCGCCGTCACCACTTCTTAGCGGGTCTACGGATAATGAACTTCGCCCATCCTTTGTGGCACTTCACGTACCGTCGGAGCCCGTCATCTGTGTCAGCAATTTTTCAAGCTGGAAGAGGCTCATCAAAGTTGCCGCACTCGTTCATCGTTTTGCAAAGAACTGTCGCCTGAAGCACGCCAGGAGATCGATCTGCACGGGACCACTTACAGCAAATGAACTGTTGATTGCAGAATATTCGCTGATACGTCTGGCGCAACGAGAAATGTACCCAGACGAAGTCGCTGCTCTTCAGGAAGTCAATGGTTACAACTCTTCCACAAGTACTGTCCCAAAAGCTAGCTCCCTGTACCAACTATCGCCATGGTTGGACGAAAGTGGAATCCTGCGCATGCGAACGCGCATTGCTGCTTGCCATTACGCCACCGACGACGCGAAGCGACCGATAATTCTCCATCGAAACCACCACACCACCACCCTGATCGTAGCATACTACCATCACAAATACCACCACCAAAACCATGAAACCGTTATAAACGAAATACGACAGAGGTTTCGTATCCCACATCTACGTGCCTGTTACGAGCGAATGAAAAAATCTTGCCAGCGGTGCAAGAACCAGCACACAGCACCTAGCCCACCATACATGGCTGATCTTCCACCAGCCCGCCTCGCCGCTTATTCAAGGCCATTTACGCATGTGGGAG
The DNA here is from genome assembly GCA_034211315.2 of Aedes japonicus. Lineage (NCBI taxonomy): Eukaryota > Metazoa > Arthropoda > Insecta > Diptera > Culicidae > Aedes > Aedes japonicus. Next base: position 162,050 of record JASCZW010005693.1, read on the forward strand.
TAGACTATTTCGGGCCGATCGAAGTCGTCGTTGGAAGGAGAGTTGAGAAGCGGTGGGGAATGTTAGCGACCTGCCTAACCGTGGCGAGCAATTCACATTGAACTTGTGCATTCGCTAAGTACAAGTTCGTGCATCATGGCGATCCGCAACCTCATTGCACGCCGTGGTACTCCGCTGAAGATCTACAGCGACCGAGGCACAAACTTCGTCGGCTCCAGTCGGGAACTGAAGCAGGCAAACGAAGCACTCAATCACGATGATCTGATGAGAGAGTTTGCAAGATCTGGAATCGAATGGGTGTTCAACCCACCGTTGTCGCCACACATGGGTGGCAGCTGGGAGCGGCTAATTCGCACCGTCAAGAGCAACCTGATGGTTGTTTGTTTATCGAAGAGGCCATCCGATGAAGTACTCCGCAATCTGCTAGCCGAAGTGGAGAACACCGTCAATTCGAGGCCGCTAACCCATGTACCGATAGACGAGGATTCGGCTCCAGCGTTGACACCGAATCATTTCTTGCTTGGTTCGTCCAGTGGTTCTAAACCGCTGACTAATCTCGACGACAGCGGTGCAATTCTCAGGCAGAATTGGTGCACGTCGCAGATTCTCGCCAACCAATACTGGAAACGCTGGATATCGGACTACCTACCAGAGATCACACGTCGTACAAAGTGGTTCCACCGTGTAAAACCAATCGCCGTGGGCGATATCGTGGTCATTGCTGACCCTCCACGCCTCGCAACTGCTGGCCAAAGGGTAAAGTTATCAGCACCAAGACCAGTCAGGACGGACAGGTTCGGTCTGCAACCGTGAAGACAGTGAACGGTATCTACGACCGTCCGGCAACGAAGTTGGCGGTATTAGACGTCCGGTGCGACGGAGAGTAAGTCAACCACGGGTTTGGCGTACCCTGGGAAGTGTTCGCCACACTGGCCTGAAGCGCACCTACCTCTGAGTACCTACGAGTGTCAAGCCGTACAGTGAGTCGACACTGTAGTGACAGTGGAATGACAAAAAGATCTGTCATAGCTGGTGAGTACGGGACAGAAGAGAAAAAGAAAGATAGAAAGAAAACAACAACAGTGAACAGGAAAGTAATAATTCGACTTGGAGCATAAAGTTAATTTAAGGAAAATTATTCCAGTGAGCTCAATTATAGGTAAACCTTAATTTATAATTTATCTCGATCTGTACACCTAAACACTAAAATTGGTAAGCTAAATGCATAAATGCTAAAATGCTAAATGCAACATAAACATAGTTTAACCTGAAATTACAAACTATTCTTAACTAGGTAACCTAAACCTATTGTTACCCGCCATACATGCTACTCTACGAATCACGTAGCTGATAGAATCGGTAAGAACAGAACTTAAAAGGTAACATGTATATCGATTCAATTGATCTTATTTACTATTATCTAAACTAGGACCTAGAACTATTCCCTGCAACGGTATCTTGCTACTGAACACCCACACCCGAAATTATATTAAAAGGATACTAAACGTAAGTTACAAAATTATAATATACACTAATAGCTATAGGATTAAAATTAGGTTGAGAACATAACGTAATTAATGACAGACAAGGACACTATCTACATAACATATAATTGCTAATGCGTATGTTATGTACATTACATTTACATGAAAATTAATTCAACAAAAACTGTCATTATCACAGGAAATTATATTCTCGTTATTACCGGATTAAACGTCTTTCATTCGTTCCGGGCGAGAATCATAGCGTCAAATCTCCCGTTGAAATTGAATTTCAACACTTTTTCAGTTTCTCTCACAACAGGACTAGAATACTAAAATACTATTATAAAATTTAAACAAAAGCACCAAAGCTGAAAAGAGAAATCCTTGTCATGAGATCATTGCACGAAGGCGTCATCAATGCAGCTTTGACAGTTCAGGAAGCTTGTTTACGTGGACTTAGAATATTTTCGGTAAGATTTTGTGCTCAGAATTTGTTGCGATTGAATTTAACTTGCCGGAAAACAGACACCAGTGCTTATTTTTACATCATTTCCTGAATCTAATCGTACAGAATCGGAAAAAGCCAATGAAAAATTTCGTTCAGTGGTCCAAATTCCAACACCTTGTAAACAAGCTCCTGAACTGTCAAAAAAGTGAGGTTAATAGATTCGGTGCAAGGATCTATTGAAAATTCTATGTATGAACACTCAAAAAATCTTCACGTTATTTCCACGTAACTTTCACCTGAACACGTAACCAAATCTTCTTCAGTAGAATCAGGTGAACATTACGTGACAGTGAATTGTACGTGAAAAATCACGTAACAATTATGTGATTTTCCGTAGAATTCACTGTAAACAATGTTCTACGATTCTACTGAAGAAGATTTGGTTACGTGTTCAAATGAATACATTAAATAACTGTGAAGATTTTTTAGTGTTTCATACATAGAATTTTTCAATGAATCACCACTTTTTGATCCTAATAACCTCACTCTGACAGTTCAGGGAGCTTGTTACAGGTGTTAAATTTAGACGCTGAACAATTTTCATTGGCTTTCAGTTCTACGATTAGATTCGAGTGATATAGGCAAGCGCTGTCTCTATTTCAGCAAGTTAAATTCAATCGCAATAAATTCTGAGCAAATCTTGCGAAAATGTCACAAGTCACGTAAACAGCTTCTGGAGCTGTCAAGCTGTTGATGACCCTCGTGCAATGATCTCATGACAAGGACTCTTTCAGCTTTGAGTAACATTTAAATTTTATAATGTACGTATTCACAATCTGTTATGGAGAACTGAAATTGTTGAGAATTCAATTTCAGCAGACTCCCGACATGTCATGATGAAGACGTTGTAATAACGAATTTCCTGTGACAATTAGTACATAAATAGCCAAATGTAATGTACATAACATGCATTGCGCTAATTCTAGCGTATGTAGATAGTGTCCTTATCTGTCATTAATTACGTTATGTTACAATCCTATAATATTAATGTATATAATTTGTAACCCGTTTAGTATCCTTTAATATAATTTCTCTCTAGGGACTAGAATACTAAAATACTATTATAAAATTTAAACAAAAGCACCAAAGCTGAAAAGAGAAATCCTTGTCATGAGATCATTGCACGAAGGCGTCATCAATGCAGCTTTGACAGTTCAGGAAGCTTGTTTACGTGGACTTAGAATATTTTCGGTAAGATTTTGTGCTCAGAATTTGTTGCGATTGAATTTAACTTGCCGGAAAACAGACACCAGTGCTTATTTTTACATCATTTCCTGAATCTAATCGTACAGAATCCGGAAAAAGCCAATGAAAAATTTCGTTCAGTGGTCCAAATTCCAACACCTTGTAAACAAGCTCCCTGAACTGTCAAAAAAGTGAGGTTAATAGATTCGGTGCAAGGATCTATTGAAAATTCTATGTATGAACACTCAAAAAAATCTTCACGTTATTTCCACGTAACTTTCACCTGAACACGTAACCAAATCTTCTTCAGTAGAATCAGGTGAACATTACGTGACAGTGAATTGTACGTGAAAAATCACGTAACAATTATGTGATTTTCACGTAGAATGTGGATTTACGTGGAAATCACGTAGCTCTTACGGAAATAACGTGAAGATGGGCTATAGCCCAGTTAAAAAGCAAATAAGCTTCAAAAAACAGCATTTGACATTTTGTTGTCAAAATCAGCAAGGGGCATGTAAAAGGCATATGAGTTTCGTAGAGGATTGAAAAATGGTTAAACTGTACGAAATTGAGTCGTAATTCCATACAAACTAAGTAAAACATTTTGCACAATAAACTACATTGCAATAACGCATAAGACATAAAAACATGATTTAATTTATGTATTATGCAATGAAATATCCCAACCGAAATCTAATCGAAAGCCCCTTGAAGTTTATTTACATTTAAAATGTCAGCCCAGTTACCGAGCAGCATCCGCTAACTGGGCTGTGCACTTAGCCCAGTTAGCAAACGGTTGCTGTATCTAAATTTTCGAATTTGAAAAACGCGAAAAGTCGCAGTTATGATCGTTTTCTAAAATATGCACTCTAATTGATGAGACCAAGGAAATGAAAAAAACGCGGTTTGCTTTTCCATCCATTTTATTTGTTAAACACTAGGCAGGTTTTATACTTTACATAATTAAATTAAATCTTTATCAATCGAACCACAAATTTCTATCGTTAAAATTTACCAGTAAGCTTCCCACTAAAGCTTACTAAAGGTGTGATCTACTTGTTAGTTTGCTGTTCTTCGGGATTCACGTGCAAAACTTTGACATTTGAGGTGATTCTTCTTGGTATTTTGCACCAAACAAACACGAGATTTAATCGTGAATTACTTTTTGGGTAAAATTTGTAGCTTATTCAACTTGATCAAATCATTGTCTTGTTCATAAGACTACAACTTCTCGCATTTTCATTTTTTGGCGAGATGTAAGCAAACATAATTTATGTTTAGGATTATTCGTAGTATTAACCGGGTTTGCGCCGCATGGTTTTCGATCTTTGCAGAAGAAAATTAATAGAAATACAAACTCGGTTAGAATTTAGCAGAACTTCCAGCGATTTCCGCACTCGTTGCAGAGAACGAATGTCGTCATCGGTTCATCGGAGCTTCTTGTTTGCAGCTGATTGTAGGTACAGTTACGTTTCTTACATTTGCCGCACTTGAGAAGGTCGGTTTTGGTTCCCTGGTTAGTAGCCAGTTGAGCGTCGTTGATTGCTTCTTTAACGAAACGATCACGCAGGTTCTTCATCTCGTCGCTGGCCATCTCCTCGGGGGTCATTTTGGCGAGTCGTTGCGCGGTAATAGCACCGCAGACAAAGTTACCCCTCAAGCTAGGATTTTTCGGATCTTTCAAATTGGCCACCCGGGAACGCACCCGGTTCTTGTACTTCATGTCGGTGTTTTTGAACTCAGAATAAATTGCCTCTTCAAGCTCATCCGCTAATTCTTCCGGAGATTGACAGCCTTCTGGTTGGTCTCCATCGATCCGCAGAGAATTGGCCAACATCTCGCGGCACTTCAGGCGAACGGCATCGGTTGTGTTGCTCGACTGAGACGGGAAACTAGTTTGGACTGGCTTTTTAGCTTCCTTTTCCTTTTCGGATTCCTTTTTGCTGTTGCTGTCCGATTTGGTGCTATTCTTGCTTGAGGACTTGCTCGATGATTTCGACGATTCCTTGGTTGATTCCTTCGAAGGTGGTGTCGCAGCTAGGAACCGTTTCCAACTTTTAATCAGTGACTTTGCCAAGCTAATGACCTCATCATCCTTGCTGCACTTGCGCAGTTCATTAACGGTCATACCAATACGCGTCTTTGTCAGTATGTCGAGATCAATATTCAAACGCTGCAGCTCGCGGAGCAGATCGAGCGCTTGCTCCTGGCCCTGAAACAAGAATGGATGATTATTTGTTTTACCATTTTAATGAAATTTGTATTTTAGTCGCAGTCGATAAGCATGGGAATGGTCACTTAAATTACAAGTCTACAGGACCGGGGTGTTCCAGCGCATGGAGTGACAATAATAGCGCAAATCAATTCTATAGTTTATACCAACTATAAGAATGCTATTGGAGCCACTCCCAAAGTGTGATGGTTTTTTTATTGAGAAAACAAAGTAATTTATATTAAAGCATGAGAGCCAATTTAGATCGGTTTACACCAATAGTACGGACACTGTTGGAGCCACTCACAAAATCGAATAGTGGTTTACTTGTTTCTAGATATATGGCCCAGTGAGTATTAGAACGAATAATATGGATCATAATTATTTATGATCACCACCACCCGCCCACCACATCTCACCGGGAAGCAGCTTTTTTGTTCACTCGATCACTCGTGCCACCGAACAATAGGTAACCGAAACAATTTGAAAACGCGATATATCCGATAACAAAATATTGCGCAACAAACCCTCGACACAACCTTTCACAGCCGATGCCCGACGCAGGCTTCCTGATTTTCGCGAACTGTCAACTTCTACAACTACTCTATAAAAACTATTTCACATCAGGAACCGATATCTGCAACAAGCAAGTTAACGTCCCAATGAGCACTCTACACTTTAAATCACGATTGAGGGATTTCGCGAAATAAGCGCACCAGAAGCAACTTCTGTCAACTTTATGCTTCTATTGATGTCCAAGCTCTTTTGTTTAGTACCAACTGGGGGAGACTTGGTCCTACACCCAATGATTTCATTATCTCCAATCCGCTCCACAAATCGCAAAGTTTTGCGATATAGTGTGCGGAATATTATAATTTGAGATAATTCAATACAGACGTCTTCCAAACATGGAAGGTCGACAGATAATCGGTGTGTAACACACTGGTACCTCATAGAAAGATGCTTAGAGGCGGATCGGAAGAGTCGATGAGCTACCTCCCCCAATCTCTAATTACGATTTTTCTTAAATCTGTTATTATAAAGCGAATTTGAATCCTAATTAACAGAAATGGAGCAACCAGGTTCATCATCATTGGGGATTTATTTTCCAGCCGATACATTGGGTTTTGCGTGGTTCTTTGAGTTCACAAGTGCTAATATATTGAAATAACACATTCAGAAATAACCGCAGAGTTCTCCGGCAAATATCATAAGTTAACCACCATCACGATGGTTTCAGATCATGTGGGAGACCTTAGGGTGGCAGGGCAAATTTTCCAGGTCACAACACACAAATATAATGAAATGAACCAGGGCATGCATTTGTCTTTCAATACAAACCTGCCAGCTGTCAATATGATTAATTTTTTTTTAATTATTGCTTTGATCACTGAAATTATTAAATACTTAAATTGTGGTCGAAACCGACTAACTTTATCAATTGGCCACTTTTAAGGGGTTTCCACGTTTTCAGAGGTACAACTGGTGTCCCACGGGAGGCTTGATACTACCAGAAAACCAGACCTAAAATCAACTTAATAAGTTTCTCAAATACCCCATGTGCTGTATCTCCAAATTAAAAAAAGGCATAAAGACTGTATTCGATGAAATTTGGACACACGCAATTGTTCGTAACTTTTTAGCGTGTGGGTAAAAATTATTGAAATTTTAACTGAATGTATTTCATTCTGTTGTGTCAATTGTGTAATGAGTTTCGTGAAAATCGGTCGAGTGATTTCAGTGATGGCTTCGAATGAAGAAATAGTGCGCCAACAAATTTTAGGCACTCACTTCGAAAACCCAAACGCTTCTCATCGATGGATCGGAAAACAGCTCGGAATCGCACATTCAACCGTATTTAATGTGATCAAAACGTTCAAGGACCGTAAGACAACCAAGCGGAAAAATGGTAGTGGCAAAAAACGTGGCACAACAAATCCGGAGAAGGCCAGGATGGTATTGAACCAATTTAAGCGTTATCCCAACATTTCGATCAAGGATGTTGCGAAAAATGCGAAAGTTTCAGTTTGTTTTGTGCAGAAAACAATGAAACGTTCTGGATTACATGTGTACAAGGTCCAGAAGGCGATACCGGACCGGAGCGATAGAAGTTTTTATAAAGATAATGTAAAAACGCATCATTTAATGCTTAATTAATGGTAAAAGGTTTATTTCTTTTTTGAATAGCATTGTCGCATTCGTTAAACAAATGTAATGCTTCATCGCATGGTAGTTGTTGTGCTGTTGCCGATATTCTATCGATTCAGTGTTGCTAAGATTTAGGCTAAAAAGTGTTGATTTCCAGACAACATTGACTACCTATAAATTCCAAACGAAAATCAAAAAGTCGAATCTCGACAACAAACGTGACCAGATTCTGCAGATTATGTCAGCGTTCTGCTTTGATATTAATTTATATAAACAGGTTCACTTTCAAAATGATTTTCAAAATCACAGATTGTATGAACCACAACGAATATCAATTACCCGTCAGAACCGGAAAATATGCAATAAAAATTCCTCTAGCGCTCACAGTTGGGAATAATAATCGGCATCGACATCGTTTGGATGTTGCAATTTAATAGGACTTTGAACTAAGTATGACATTTTCTTTTAATTTGGGAAACTTATTAAGTTGATTTTAGGCCTGATCTTCTGGTAGTATCAAGCCTCTCGTTGGACAACAGTTGGACCTCTTAAAACGTGGAAAAACCTTAAAAGTGGCCAATTGATAAAGTTAGTCGGTTTCGACCACAATTTAAGTATTTAATAATTTCAGTTATAATACTTTGTACTATTAACTTATATAGTAATAGAATGTAAAAATTGTGAACCGATATACAACTTCATGGTTACTTGGGAGCTGCAATGAATGGAGCATTGTAAACAAAATTAAATTCAAAGTAATCCTAATTCCCCCATGTGTATGTGATTTCCGGAAAAAATCAATGTCTTTACCACAGAGAACAGACATACAAGCTCAAACTTTTTTTTCCAATTTACTGTGTAAATTTTTAAAAGCAACCCATGGAAAAAACAACGCCGCCTAGTCTAGGTTTCACCAAATTAAAATTGACAGACTATCAAATTTCGAGGCGGGAGAGTGGCGCGTTATCAACATACGATTAACCAAAACTAACGGAAACAGTTCCTGGGAGAGCCTCCCATCGTACACATCGCTAAAATTGGTCGTAAGAATATCGGACGACAGCTCCGTTAAAATTGTTCTCGAAAACGAATTGACAGGTGCAAGAAGAAGCGCGCAAGTAGAAGGCGACCTGCGGACTCTCTGCAGACAGCGAGGTTGGCGAGATACAGCCATGGATCGAACACAATGGAGACATCTTCCATGTACAGTAGAGGTCACGCACAGAGGACCTTGATAGGTATTTTCACTGACATTCCATCGTCGCTAATTTTTGTTAAAAGATGACCTAGAGATGGCACATTAGCCTGGGACACGGACATATGAAAGAAAAAAATATTCGCTCCCCAATGATTTTTGGAAGCCTTTTGGGTCCCATAATAACTGTGCAGAATTTCAGCTCGATCGGTGAAACTATATTTTTGCTCTCGAGGTTTTAATTTTACATAGGATTTTATAGGGGAAAACTTACTTTTACATTGAATAATCTGGCGAGGTGACCCGTTGCCATCTAAAAATAAGTGAACCAAATTTTCTTCTTGGAAATTTTCCAAGGAAACTTTTCTTTGAAGACTGCCAAGCGATCCGACGATTGTAGAAAAAGTTATTAAGCTAAAACTGATTACCATCTAAACGAACGGCTCACTGAACTGTTTTTCCTAACAACACTGCCACCTGCAGCATGGCCTGTAGCCTGCTGCTGTCGGCGCGAAGCAACCACGTTGTTGTGAGGCGTTTACTCAGCATGGAGGAAAGCCGATGTCATGCGCATAGTACCTTTGCTTTGGATGATACTGTGCACACGCTTCCGGTATAGTGGACCTATTATTTTTAACGGGGTCATTTATTCGCAATTTTTTACATGTTTTTGCACAAAATTTATCTCAACAATTAAACATTTCAACGAATAACATCGAGAGTAGAGTAAGACATCCTAAAAAAGAAATATAGTCTGAACCTGAAGCTCTGCAAAATAAGATGCTCGGAAAAACGAATAAATATTTTTTTCAGACAATTTATTCTAAATTTTAGCATTCAAAATATTGGTACAATTTACAAAACTGGTACATCTGGACTTTGCAAAAAAATCGTATTTTAGTTAATGTGCCGCTACTAAGACTTCAATGCTTCATTTAACTTCAAACCCATTTTTACTTTCATTTTAACTTTACAACTATTTGAGCCACTTCTGCGATGCATTATGCATAATGGCATAATGCTTCAAATAATTATAATAAAACATCACTTGAAGCGCATCCCTTTTTGTTGGTATTATTTTGGGTTTGAACTAGTTTAAAACTAGGCCAACAAAAGCAATCGACACTATTCCATTTTCTTCAAGCAACAGATTATAATTCGAACTCGCAACGGAAGCTTTGTATAACTTCGTTCAAACGGAGTCAACTGTCAAACTGTTCTATGTGCATGATAACGGCTTACCTCCATGCCGAGTGAACGCCCCACAACAACGTGGTTGCTTCGCGCCAACAGCACCAGGCTACAGGCCATGCTGCAGGTGGCAGTGTTGTTAGGAAAAACAGTTCAATGAGCCGTTCGTTTGGATTGTAATCAGTTTTAGCTTAATAACTTTTTCCACAATCGTCGGATTGCTTTGCAGTCTTCAAAGAAAAGTTTCCTTGGAAAATTTCCAAGAAGAAAATTTGGTTCACTTATTTTTAGATGGCAACGGGTCACCTCGCCAGATTATTCAATGTAAAAGTAAGTTTTCCTATATAAAATCCTATGTAAAATTAAAACCTCGAGAGCAAAAATATAGTTTCACCGATCGAGCTGAAATTTTGCACAGTTATTATAGGATCCAAAAGGCTTCCAAAAATTATTAGGGAACTAGAATTTCAATTTTGACCCAGTCTAATGGCACATCAAAACAACCAAATGTCTTGAAAAGGAAGGGTCAAACAAAGTCTATCTATTTTAAAAAGAAACTATTCCATGTTTGATTAAATTCTCCAAGAAGGAAACAGGTTTTCCTACAGCAAAGCTGTAGAAGAAGGAAATATATCACAAAAGTTTTCAAGGAATGTAATAACGTCTGCATTTAAAAAAAACGGACAGAACTTTCCGATTTTTCATGGGTTTACCTTCACCCGCGCTGACGAAATTACCCATGCAGTATCAATCATAGTAACCCATGAGTCAGCAGACAAAATTTGACAGTTCTATCAGTCAAACTCTAACCGAGATGGCAAATACAATGAAGCAACTCCGTTCAGAAGTGTGCGCGAAGAAGAGGAAGACAGAGGGAAAAGTGGCGCGCGCTTGGCCGGGAGGTCGGTTCAATCGGCCAAACAGTGAAAACGTACTTGGCGAACATGAACATACATGTCAGGAAGTGGAAGTCGCGTCCATTGGTTTCGAAAGCTGCAGGCAATGACACAGCTCGATTTTCCCGGCGAATCGCGACGTGGCGGTGGTGATGGACGACCTATCTCACCCTGAATGGCAACGACTGGCAGGGCACTTCGTATTTTACTTCCCCACGAAGGTGCTACTGTGGCTAACAATCAGCGAGAAGGGGTTGACTGGCTCAAAAACATGCCTACACGCATGTTTTCGTCCGCCATGGCGAATGTCCTGGTTAACTGCAGGAAGGACGCTCGCAAGGGCGTAGAATTTTTTTTGCAAGAAGCTTAAATAATTAGTTTTTATGGGAAATTTATCAAAAGCAATTATCTGTCTTAGCTTTTTTTTATCACCATCCGAAAAAGTCCATTTTTTAATGCAAACGTTACTTCCCCTCTTCAAAGCAAAGCCAAATGTGTCCTTCTTTATGTTTAAATTCAAATGAAGAAAAGAAAGATATATAATTAATCTGACGGTATATCAAGCTGAACAATGCATTAGGTCCTAAGTAACATCGGGAGACTCTCTTCGTCGAATTTGGGTTTTTTGCGTTCTAACGGTTCAACGGCAACACATAGTACTGAAATATAAAGAGTTATTAAAGATCCAATACGTCAAAAATATGAACAAATACTTTAATAGACAAGCTATTAACGAAAGAAAAAATGGACGAAGAGAAATTCTCAATGTTACTTGGAACCTAATGCATTGCTGCGCATTGTATGTTCAGAGAAAAACTACTCAGGAAAGTCATTCCAGGAATTGGTCTGTTTTGAATAATGGCATTCCGGGGAACAGATTTCCGGAAATGTTCTACTACCGTCCAGCGATAACCTTACTTGTAGACAGAATCAAGCAATAGAATTCCCATAATGCCATGGAATGCATTTTAATTGAGGAGCTATTGTTTACTTAAGTAATGAACCAGCCTAACGCTTGTAGAGTGGAGCACTACTTTGACAATGGACTAATTCCCGTATTTTTTTGCACTTACTCTTCCGTTTTCGAATCAAACGTTTTGATATTTTAATAATGTATTAAGCTGGACACGACCTAATTAAGTCTGGACATGAACAAAATCAAGTCGTTGGGATTTAAAACAGCCGTTAGTTGTGTCCCATGAGTACCTGCTCCTCACATATGAATAACCCGAAGCTATTTTTGTAGTTGTATATAATATTCATATATAGGTGAAATTTTACTATTTAAGAAGTTTCACCTACTTTCAAAAGGCGGAACTTAGTAGTTTTAATTAAGTATTCAGTGTGTGGTAGTCTTTTAGCTCAGGGTAAAAGAGCAGCTACGAAGCAACAATTATACTAATGCAAGAATGGTATTTAAAGGATTCAATTATTAATAACTGTGGAAGAGCATTAATAGACATACAATATCCACTGGCGATTTTAAGGTGGAGCGTTAACTGAAATAAGGAAGGGAAGAGCCATCAATAAAATGCAGCTAAACATATTGTCTACACCTTGAAATGCTTAAGCTACAGGCATCATTGGCCGATTTATACATTGGTACTAGAGTACAAACTCATTGAGACCTCCCGAGCCTAAAAGGATCTTACTATTGGTATGGATTATGGAATTGCCATCGAGGTCTTGATACCTAGTTGCAAAATTCGCATTCATGTTTCCGTTGATCAGCTGGTACTCTATGTAAACGAGATATTCTTGTCAACGTTTTCCTGGTTGTAGATGACACTGGTGGGATGAATCTCGTCACGGAACAGTCCTAAATTTACCTGAATCACAGCAATGCATCTGTGTAAACTCAGTCAGCTTCAAATTCACTGGGCAAACACCGAACTTCAGCACTTCAGACCCACACAATCAACCATCCATTACTGTACCGAAAATGATGCGCGCTCTTCTGCCAGCAAGGTATCGCACGAAAAATTATAAAATTCCACCTTTACTCACCGTTCCATCGGACGAGGTCATCTTGCCGAGCTTCTTCTGAATTTTAAGCACTTCCTCCTCGACATTCATGCTGGTTCCGTGCAGGATTTGCCGGTCAAAATACGATCTGAAAACGCAAGATGCGAACTTTGGAAACCTTTCGACGCCTTTTTGTGTGCGAGTGAAAAAATCACTGATCTCTCTCGTTATCGCACCCGGCCGACGATGCACGAAAAGTTGTTGTATGTCTCAGTTGTTCTAACGGCGGATACAGCAAATGCGGTTGTTTGTCCTTCTTTTCATGTAGCTCTTTCATATTTTCACCGACTCTGCCGGCTGTCAGGTGAACACAATCGGGAAAGCGAACAGGGCTGCGTGTTTTACGGCCAAGCTATATACATTAGGTGAGAAAAGCGGAAAACCAGGGACTGGGTTCACGATTAAACTATTTCAGCGCCAACATTTGATTAGGGCGAATCTGCTTTTGTAAACAAACACTTTGTCGGCTAATTTATCGGAAGTTGAATACAGTTCTATCAAATTGAATATATCAGCGGATAGAGATAAAGCTCCTCTTCCTTAAAGAGTGCCTTATTGGCATTTGTGACCTTTTGTTCAAGAGAAATGATAACGAAAGCCATTGTTTACAAAAGCAGATTCGCCCTAATCCAATGTTGACGCTGATTTGATAACAATAACATAAAGGCTCACCAAACTGCAGCGTTTTTATTTTGCCGCCGCGGCAGTGAAATCGCGGCGGAAAAATCGCCGCGGTGAGATTACATGGCAGCTTACGGGAGTGCACAAACCGACGCGATGCATTTTTTAATCGCGTTGGTTTGTGCGCTCCCATGAAGCCGCCATGTAATCTCACCGCGGCGATTCTTCCGCCGCGATTGCACTGCGGCGGCAAAAAACGCTGCAGTTTGGTGGAGCCTTAAAATGATAATATTTCTTACATTCGAAATTAGGCTTTTTGACGTTTAATCACCTTTTCCTTTCTAGCACATGCAGAGGAATTATGGTTTGTTTTCCTCCAAAAGATTTTCCTTCTTACTTGCACTCCTTTGTTTTAAATGGTGCTGTAGTGTGCGTGCGTTCAAGGTCACTTCTAGGGTTTTTTTTTCATTAGGGCGTATCTACAATTGAGAGATTCTCTCCGGGCTCGCTCTCTTCGAATCATTACAGCGCCATTATAAAACTTACCAGGCATTCTTTAGTACAGATCGAAACACAACAGTGCTGGCTAGCATACTTTACAAATAATAGAGTGAAAAACGTTAAGGTGATTGGTTTATGAATGAAAGAGAGCGAGCCCGGACAGAATCTCTCAATTGCAGATTCGCCCTAATGAAAAAAAACCCTAGACTTATCCTAATAAAGTTTTGACTGTGTAACTGTTTTCCATTCGGCGGGTTGCAATGTTATTAATGAATAATAGCTATTTGTAACCACACATACTTCATAC